>JAOVVI020012119.1:0-12357 GCA_028571085.2 Nepenthes alata | reverse complement strand
ATTGGAATAGTAGAATTATGGAGCTTATGTTTTAGTTTTAAATTTTGGGGTTCCGCTAGTGTGGGCGGCTCGAGCCTCATGTTTGAGTATAATTATTTTTTTTGGGTTCGGGTCGCCACATCCAATACCCAAGATGGCTTCCCAACATGGTCCTCATCAAGAAAAGCAACGAGAAGTAGTAGATATGCGTCAACTTCATCGATGTGAACAAAGCCTGCCCCAAGGATAGCTTCTCATTACTGATGATCGACCTGCTAGTAAACTCAACATCTAGCCATAAACTATTGAGTTTCATGGATACTTACTCGAACTATAACCAAATCAGGATGAGCCTGAATGACAAGGAGCATACCTCCTTTATGACAGATTAGGAGACGTACCATTATAAGGTTATACCCTTCGGCCTAACAAATATTGGATTAACCTACTAGCTGCTAGTGAATAAAATATTCAAAACCCAAATTGGTCGAAATATGGAGGTACATGTGGACAATATACTCGTCAAAAGTAAATCCATCGACAACCATGTTCATGACCTGAGAGATGCCTTTGAAGTCCTATGGACGTACCAGATAAAACTAAATCCAACCAAATGTGTGTTCAACATGATATTGAGGAAGTTTTTGGATTTCATCATCTCTCAGTGGAAAATTGAGGCAAACCCGAAGAAGATAAAAGTTATCCTCGACATGATCCCACCTCAGACCGTAAATGAGGTCTAGAAGCTCACCGGGAATCTCACTACTCTCTGCCAATTTGTGGCAAAATCCATTGAGAAGTACCCGACCTTCTTCAAAGTTTTAAGGGGGAATAAGGCAACTGACTTCCAATAGAAGGTCGACTGTGAAGCTGCCTTTCAAAAACTCAAGGAGTATCTTTTTAACTCTCCTCTTCTGGTTTTTCCTAAGGAGGATGAAGAGTTGTATTTGTACCTTACAGTTTCTAATACGGTGCTAAGTTCGGTCATTATCCAGAAGTAGTTTAGCGTACAGTGATTGGTGTACTATGTCAGTAAGGTCCTGACAGACACTGAGACCCATTACCCATATATCGAAAGGATCGTGCTAGCCCATTTCTACTCTATCTGGAAGCTGCTCCTCTACTTCTAGGCACACAAGATCGTTGAATTGACTGATCAGCTGCTAAAACGAACCTAATACATCGGGATGATTGGTCAAATGGGTTATCGAGATGGGCGAGTTCGACGTGGAGTTCTGATCGTAACCGACCATGAAGGGTTAGGCCCTCCTAAACTTCATCATTGAAATGGAAACCCCGATTCTAGATGTCCTTAACCTAGATGAAGACACCAACTAACCAATAATTTTGACCTGGACCTTGCATGTTGATGGGTCATCGATACGATGCGCAACAAAGTAGACGTGGTTTTGAGAACTCTGGACGAGTCAGAGATAAAATATTCAATAACCCTTGAATTTTCGATAACCAACAATGTCTCCATGTATAAGGTGCTACTCGCTAGACTCTAGCTAGTGAAGGAGTGTTCAGCTAGATCCCTGATCGCATACAGTGACTCTAAATTAGTCATCAACTAGATCCTCGGGAACTTTGAAGCAACGAACCCTTAGCTCATGAAGTACCTTGCTAGAGCAAGGGCTATGACCCAAGCATTCAACAAAGTTGAAGTGATTCATGTCCCGAAGGAAGAGAACTAGAAGGTGGACGAGTTAACAAAGGCCATGTCAACTAGGAACCTAGAGCAATGTGCCAGAGACATGAGAAAAAACTTTACCACTCTGAGCATAGATAACCCCGAGTGTTAAGTACTGCAAGTGGCTCACAGTGATAACTGGATAATCCCATATAGGAGGTACCTAACCAACGACATCCTATTGGAGCCCAGAAGAGGCCAAGAATATGAAGAAGATAACAAGTTGGTACACCATTATGGACGGAAGGTTGTACCATTGTGGGTACTCAACCCCTAGGTGAGGTGTCTCATGCCAGAAGAGGTTGATTATGCATTGGGTAAGATGCACCTTGGCATTTGTGACTCACATATCGGAGGAAAGAATCTAGTCTTCAAGGTTATGTGGCAAGGCTTCTACTAAGCCACGATGAAGCGCAATGCCATGAATTTTATAAGGAAAAGTGAGAATTTTTAGATCCATGGAAACATACCTCATCAGCAGCATACGGAACTATAGGCCCTGCAATCACCTTGGCCATTTACACAGTAGGGGCTTAACATACTCGGCCCTTTGTCCATAATGTCTAGGCATAGGAAGTTTGTTATAGTGGGTATTGAATACTTCACTAAGTAGATCGAAGCGTCACCACTGGCGTGGATCAATGAATAGAATGCAACAATGTTCATTCACTAGAGTATCGTATGTCCATTTAGGATTCCCAATGTCATAGTGATTGATAATAGAACCTAATTCAGTAGTAAGCACTTGACCAGGTATTGTGCAAGCTTACAAATAAGGTTGGTTCATACTTCCATCGCCTATGCACAAGCCAATGGATAAGTGGAAGTAACAAATCGTACGCTATTGCACAAGTTGAAGATGAAGTTAGAGAATGCTGGGGACTCTTAGGTTGATGAGCTGTCGTCTATTCTATTGTCAAACGAGACAACCCCGAGAGAGCTGACTCACGAGACACCCTTCAATCTATGTTATGGGATAGAGGCAATTATCCCAATAGAGGTCAGACTACCCAACTTCTGGTCCAATGCTTTGACCCACTCAACAACTCTCAAAGGCTTAGGGAACATTTCAACCTACTAAAAAACGTTTGAGACACGACACACCTACAAATGACAGCCTACTGGGAGCAAATTATAATGTATTACAACAAGAAGGTGAAAACCTGCCTGTTCGAGGTGGAGATCCTAGTCCTACGGAGTATAGAGGCAACGAGCAAAATTGCTAATAGGAACAAGCTCTTTCCCAATCGAGAAGAACCGTTCCTTGTCTTGGCCGTCCTCCGAAGTGGCGTGTACAAGCTATGCACCCAAGATGGCACGCTAGTCTCAAGGACTTGGCAAGCCGCCCACCTTAAAAGGTGCTACCATTGAGGCTCTTCCATGCACAGGAAAGGTAAACATGCATCATCTCGAATGCTTGTAAAACATACCATATTTCAGTTAATAAAATGACTATTGTTCATTCATCCCTACTTGTTCATATGAGTGCTTGCATGTTTCTTTCACAAATTTAAATAACCTAAACTGCCCCTAAGTTGAGTGAGTTCCCTCTCACCTATCACCCAACTGGTAGTGACCCAAATAAAAACTTGATCCTATCACCGAATGGCCCATCGTGGTTGAATTTTGAATCTCAGTCATGTTACTGAACCACCCACATGTGGTCAAATTCTAAACCTTGGTTCAACTATTGAGCAACCTGTGTGTGGTCAAACACCATGCCTCAAGGGGCTTACAAACCAAGCATTGGATCTCCATTGCATGGTCACTAAAACCTTCAAGAGCTTCCACAGCATGTATGCAACACTCTCTTCAAAAGGGACGAGCACCATCAGTAAACCATAGTCAGTGAGTTAAGATCCGACATAGAAAAGTTACAACGTCCTCTAATAGGGCTGAGCACCAGTGATTGCGTGCAGACAACAGCTTGCAACACTACCCAAGCTCTGTAGCTGCGGCTATGAAATCCAGCCAACTATAGTGAGGTTCATTCACAGATATGCAACGACGTCCTATTCATAGGAAAGAGCACCACAACATAGAACTAAAGTATTGCGATACTCCCTATGGAAACAAACACGGTCGAACTAATGTGGCCAAAACAAACCCAGCGATGATAGCAACAATGCTTAGCTAGCAAAGAAAAAAGAAAAAAAAAGAAAGCAGCAAATGCACAAACTGAAGGAAAGCTCGCTATGTACGCATGAGCACTAGCAATAATGTCCTCAATGGTCTACTTGTTTCATTACAAAAAGAAAGGTGAACAAAGTGGGCCATCCACCCAAGAAAAACACAAAGGCAACCTACTGATTAAAGGAAGGTTGATCCTACGGCTAGGGGCCATGTGGTGGACGAGACGAAGGTTTAGCAAAATCCTTGACGAAACCCAACAAATCTAATAGCTACTGAGTGCTGATATTCCTTGGATGAAAAATGGAGACTTCAAGGCGTGGGGCCACCAGATTCACTATGTGCCAGCAAAGACTAATGTCAGCCCAGTACCTATGGTTCAGTGCTTGCCTAACCTCATTCAGGCTAAGAGAGGTCCTAAGATCTCCCTTGAATTGGAGGATCTCATCCAGAAGGCAAGCATAACACTGCTCCAACTCGCGGAGCAAATCCTCAATGGAGAAAATCTTCACCCTAGCCTCTGACAACCCATGTTTGAAATGAGAAGCCAACTCTACCACAGCTCTAAACTCCTTTGAGTCAACGTGGGTCTAAGCTAGACAATCAATGAAGGCGGTTAGGTGGTGGACCCTCTCTTGCAACTGTAAGCAAAAAGCTAGTTAGGAAAATGACGACAAAAGTAAGGGAAGGAGGCAAGAAGGTACTTGGAGCATACCTCAGCAAAGGAAGGCCTCTCCAGGGGCAAATGACTAGATGCAGCCTTGATCACCTCTAGGATCCCAGCTCCTGAGGCTCAGAGGGAGGCACCTTAAAAGCCTCTGCAACATCCACGGACTCAACCACCCTTGGGACTTCGTGCTCTAGGGGCTCGAAAGAAGGCCCTCCAACAAGTTTGGCAGCATTTCTAGTCTCCATCGCCCCTCGAAACTAAGTCTTTGAGGGCTCAGGGCAAGACCCCTCGGCTGCCTCTACGGCTCCAGGCGCCTCATTTGACTCAAGGACTTCAAGCTTCGAGGGCTCAAAATTGGGCATCTTAATAGCCTCCTTGGCCCCAACAGATGCGTTAACCTCCATCACTCTAGTTCTCACCACCACGTGACCCTCGTCATCCTCCCCAGTTGGGACGTCAGTTGTCCAGTCATTACAAGGAGCCTCCTCAACGATGGAAGCAGGGAGGCAAGGCATGGGGTCCTCATGCGAGTAGATAGAAATAGTAGGAACACAGTGCTAAGTTAGGGTCGGCGCTGGGACCAGCATAACCTGAGCATCCACCCACCCTTGGTCACACACGACCAATGCGAGGGGCCCAGAGGACTCCCCACCCTTATCCAACCCTAGCCTTGCCCAATGAGGAAGCAAGAGTGGGAACCATCATCCTTGAAGACCTTGCAGACCTCCACAACCATTCCAGCATGCCTCGATTATCATCAAAGGAGGAGTCATACGAGGTCTCCCACCGTTTGGCCGCCCTGTTGGGGGCTCCAAGATGACTAGCACCCCATGCCTCCTCCTAGACATGGTAGGTAGCATCGGGGCTACATCAACACCTTCAGAGTGAGGCTCCCACTTGGCCTTAGCAAAGGCCTCCATCGTCAGCCAATGACCTTTGTCCCTAAAGGTATCGGCATGCACTTGAATAAGATCTGTCAATGGCTTCTCTGGGTCTTCCTCCCAATCACCCACAGTAGTAACAAGATAAGCCTACACATTGCCCTATTTATTTGAAGGGGCCCACTTAGGAGGGACCACCAGATAAAAGTATCGGTCCTTCCACTTGTTCATTGAGTCTTGATTTACCCCTTGAAAGTTCTCGAGTGTGAGGACATCAAAATCCAATCCACCTTATGGTTGAAACAAAAGATCACCTTCACTGATTTGATGCTAAACTTGCAACCATGGTGGCGGGCAAAAACATACATGGAGACCAGATATAGGACAACGTTAGGCTGAAGCCTCACCACTGAGACTCCCAAAGCCGTAAGGATCTCGTACAGCTCTGGCATGACCAGAAAGTGAAGCCCTCCTTTCAGATGGGACTCGTAAACCGTGATATACTCCTCTAGTGGGTAGCACACTCTGTCATCCGTGCCTTGCAGCTGGTGCTCCTTGGTACTTGGAATCTTATACCGAGCAAACAAGGACTCAACATCATGGGCAGTGAGCATGGACCGGATCATGTAAATGTTCTCAAAAGCCATGAATAAAGAAACAAAAAGAGGATCGCAAATGCGAAGCGACTTAAATAAAGTAGGAACGGTGTGAGAAGTGGTGAAGACCATGAGTTTAAATAAGCCACCTCCTACACTGAAACAACGTCAAGTGGAGAAATTGAAGAGGCATGCCATGGAGATGCCGCAGCATGTCAATCACACATCATCCGAAATGATTGTCTTACACTACGCGTCCTTGCGTGGACAACTGACCCTAACGTTTAGTAAGAATGGTCTAACAGATTTGGGTCAACCAATTGGCAGAATAACATGCACGTTCCAAGACCCCAATGCCCCATTTTCTAAAGTGGCAAACTAGCTACACACTACCCAGGCAAGATTGAGGTTGGTCTAAATGACCCTCATCCTGACCCAGCATTCAAGACAAACCGCTGTGAGTCTAGATTGCTAGAAGAATAGACCACTAAGGGATCACATGACGATACCAAGCGATGAAGGAAACAGTTGAGGGCCAGCGCTTAAATAGCCATTGCCTTGACCTGACAATGATGATGTTTGAAGGCAACGAAGCAACGCATCTTTTCGCCAGCACCATTATGATGCATGATGCGATGCATCCCATCGCAATCAATTCGCACTGCCAATTTGGTTGACCCAACAATGATGCAGCTCTACTGTCAACACCCTGGAGCATCAATTCCCCAGATTACGAACCGACCACACATGGCCCTAACAGACTCAAGGCTAATTTGATCAGTTGTGTCCCAATCGATCATTAGGACGAGCTATCGTGAGTCAAATTATCAGAAGATCGAGTTACCAACAAGGCTGAACTATCAAAATGACAAGGCCTGAGTGGTCAAAGGCAGCATTGTGAGGTTTTACTCATTCAAAGTACACAAGAATATTAGAACCATACGACAGAGGAAAAAATGCCCGGTAGTTCCATTGTTTAATTTCTTTTATAAAGTACAAAGTTTATATCAATGGATGTACAAAGTAACTAGAAAGAAAAAAATACATGGAGCAATGACCTAGTAGCATTCACTCAAATAGGTTTTGGGAAGACATGCAGGATAGGAAGCCAAAGTGCAGTTGTCTCCCCAGGGACTGTCTCCCTGTTGACTATTACAACTGGAGACTAAACACCGCAAGAGATGAATAGAAAGCCATCCCTTGCGACAAGCGGAGCAAGGCACCATCACCCTCACATGGGAGGCCCCCCTCCCAAAGATCTTCCACCAAGACCAGCCATAGTCGATGGAACTAAGCTAGACCCAACACGACGATGACAGTCATATCCCAAGTAGACTCCAGACGCACCTCCTCTAGCACATTCGGAGACAACCCCGCCAAAGGAAACCAAAAGCGGCGGCACTTTCCCTAGGGCCGAGAGCAAGCCAATGGGCTAGAGAACTGAACAACTAAATGTCAGCAAGAGGAGGAAGATAACGATGACCCTATGACTCGACCACTCTTGTTACAACAAGAGAACAGCCCAAGTATGGAAATCGTGGCAGACTGCATATGCTTGTATGAATCTCTTAGAGCTTTATCCAATCCTAGCTGATGGTAGCATAGGATCCATGCCCCCACTCCAGTCTCTCTCATATTGTTTAGCCAATAGAGGAGTGGTTAATGAAGCAAAGCACAGCATGCCCTCCATTTATAGCTAGAAAAGCAGATGGGTGAGCCATTATTGCAAGGAAACGGACCTGCCAGCACCCTCCACAAAGAATCATCATATCCTAAAAAATTGCACCCAAATCTTTCTAAACATAGCACCAAATCGCTAACTGCCCACGCAGAAGGACGCTGAACACTTGAAGGTAACCCCTGCAAGAAATGTCCCATATTGGGCATCCCAGGAACTGGAAAAACTCAGCCACCTTCATGGGGAGCTAGTGATGGGTCCTATAGCACCGTGGGCCAACACAGCACTAGGCCCATCCGTTAACATGTTAAGGATATTGATACCCAATGAGGTCCAATGAGGTGCGAGGCCTAGGAGGCACTACGACTAGCCCAGTCGCGCCTTAACTCATCACAAGAAAACAAAGATAAGCATCAAGCAAGCCCAATAGACATCCAAAGTGGACACGCTAATTGTGTCACCAGGAGCCTAGCGATCGACGGTCTCGTGGCTGTAGCATGTGCATGCATGCGGCACTTGTAGCCTCTGGTGAGACAGATTGGCAAGTGTCCAATGAAGACCACCAATTGTTGCACAGTCGCCACAAAATGACAACTAATATCGGTGGCCTCCATAGTCACTGGGATAGTTTGACAAATCCTGACATGACAGCTGTCAATAGCCTTGGTGCTAAAGCCACCTCGACAACAATATTACAAATATCCTTCACCCTTGCAGATAACAAAGGAGGAAAATTCTGATTTGATTATCAGAAGAACAGGAGTCTTGTGTACATCACAATTTGATGTACAGCGCCAGAAGAAAGACCCACTAGGGGACCACATGACTAGATTTGATGATTGACAAGCAACAAAAAGCAACACTCAAATGCTTGAACCACACACAACATGCAACAATAATCAAAATGGTTTAGCATGTTTCATTAAAGGATTTAGAATATACGTCATGAAGACATCTATCGGCCTCAAAATACACAAAAACACGACTATGACCTAGTAGGGCTGTCATCCCACGGTCGAGGCCCCCTCGGAGGATGTGGTGCAGACCCTATAACCTCTAGCTCCATTTTTCTAATCATCTTAGCATGGTGGCTAGCCCCAACATTCCATGAGTCCAAGAGGCCGACAGGAATGTCCAGAGCTACCATGAAGACGATTTGCTAGCAGAAGCGAATGCCATCCTAGAATCACCCCTCCAGTACTAGGGCTAACTCTTAAGGATGGGGCCTGGTCCTAAGCTCACCCTCGAGTGAGGTGATCCAATTGAGAGCCTGGGCATGAGCCTCAAAAGGTTCTCGCAGTCTTGCCTCAAACTCAAATAGAGCCTAGTCAAGATAGTCAACACAAGCCTAATTCTGTAGTGCCTTGCCGATAGCAGTGTTGACCCAACACTCCATCTCCTCAGTGACTCAATCGATACGTGTGCGCAACAAGTGAGCATTCTCATCCCCTCGCAAGCATGCAGCTTCCTCCCTCCAGCGAGGCACTCTCCACTGTTGTCAAGTAGAAAAGAGTGGTCGGCCAGAATCCACAACAGAAAAATACACATGCATGAATTCATACTATCTCCCAAAGAGATGAACATGCCTAGCGGGAAGACCCGACAGACACAAGGCTTGGAGGCACCCTCAAGGCCCCGTCGGGCTTAGGAGCTGGGATGCCTAGATGGTGCCCCTCCTTTGTGGCAGCCACACCCATCCGGTCATCGTCTCCAATGACCTCTATCATTTGCTTGTCAGCAACCCCTCCTCAGCCAAAGGCCCAAATACATGTAAATGATGCTCTCAGTGACGAGGCAGGTGATGTTGGAATGTCTATGACATCTTGGTGAGACATTCAGGAGAGTATAAATTAGTAAGCAAAAAAGATAGCAAATTCAAGGACTGAGACATTTGCAAATGCCAAGCAATGAAGGAAACGTTGAGGGCCAGCACTTAAATAGCCAACGCCTAGACTTGGCAACGATGACGTTTGAAGGTAAGGTAGCAGTGTATCTTTTTTCCAGCATCATTATGATGCATGACGCGACGCATCCCATGGCAATCAATGTGCTCTAACACTTTGGTTGACCCAACGGTGACACAGCTCAGTTGTCGACGCCCTGGTGCAACACTTCCCTAGATCACAGACCAATGGCACATGGCCCTGGCGGACATGAGGCTAGATTAACTAGCCATGTCCCAATCAAGCATTAGAATGAGCTATTGTTAGTTGAATCACTAGAAAATCGAGTTACCAACAAGGCCGAACTATCAAAATGATGAGGCTCGAGTGGTCGAAGGCAGTGCCGAGAGGTTTTAATCATTCAAAGTATGCAAGAATATTAGAACCATGCAATAGAGATAAAAATGCCTAGTAGTTTCATTCATTAATTTCTTTTATGAAGTACAAATTTTATATCAGTGGACGTACATGGTAACAAGAAGGAAAAAAATCATTGAGCAATGACCTAGGAGCATTCACTCAAATAGGTTCGGGAAAGACATGCAGAATAGGAGGCAAAATATAGTTGTCTCCCCAGGGACTATCTCCCCGTTGACCGTCCCAACTGGTGACTGGACACCGTAGAAAATGAATGGAAATCCATCCATTGCGAAAAGTGGAGCAAGGTGCCATCGCCTTCACACGAGAGGCCCCCCCTCCTGAAGATCTTCCACCAAGACCAGCCGTAGCTAATGGAATTAATCCAAACCCAACACGGCGATGACGGTCCTATCCCAAGTAGACCCCAGAAGCATTTCCTCCAGCACATTCGAAGGAAACCCTACAAGAGGAAACCAAAAGCGCTAGGGCTGAGAGCAAGTCAACGGGCTAGAGCGCCTGCCCTTCGAAGTTCCTCCAGCACCAAACAATTGAATGTCCAGAAGAGTAGGAAGATAATGGTGACCCTATGACTAGACCACCCTTGTTACATCAAGAGAAAGGCCTAAGTAGGAAAATCACAGTAGACTACAAATGCTTCTACGAATCTCTCAGAGCTCCATCCAATCCTTGTTGATAGTAACGTAGGCTCCATGCCCACTCCAGTCTCTCTCATATTGTTCAGCCAATAGAGGAATGGTTAATGAAGTGAAGCACAACATGCCCTCCATTTATAGCTGGAAAAACATATCGATGAGCCATTGTTGCAGGGAATCGCACTTGCCAGTGCCCTCCACAAAGAATCATCAGGTCTGAAAAATTGCGCCCAAATCTTTCTAGATAGAGCACCAAATCGTTGACCGCCTGTGCAGGACACAGAACGCCTTGAAAAGGAATGCTTGAAGGTGAACCCTATAAGAAACATCCTATCATCAGGCATACCTGGAGCTGGCGAAACTCAGCCGCCTTGCATGGGGGGCGATGGGTCTTGTAACACCATTTGGGCCAACCCGGCACCATCCATCAACATGTCAGGGATACTGAGGCCCAGCAAGGTCCAACGAGGCACCATGACTAGCCTAGTTGCACCCAACTCGTAAGGAGTAAATAAAGATAAGCATCAAACAGGCCTAATAGATAGCCAAAATGGATAGGCCAATTGTGTCACAAGGAGTTTGGCAATCAACAGTCTGATGGCTATAGCATGCGCATACATGTGGCACGTGTAGTTTCCGACGGGATAGATTGGTAGGTGTCCAGTGAGGACCACCAATTATCACACAACCACACCAAAATAACAACTAATATCGACAGTTGCCACAGTCACCAAGATAGTCCGATGAATCCTAACATGACAGCTGTCAACAGCCTTGGTATCAAACCCACCTTGACACTAATATTACAAATACCCATCAGCCATGCCGATGAAGTGGTGAGGACAATTCTAGCTACCATTTGCTCAAAAAGAACAAGGAGCTCTCTCTCTCTCACTCATTGTTGAAGCCGTCAATCCACAGAGGAGACTCTCTCTCTAAAATGCTGTTCCCTACTGTGCGCATCCACCGGAGTGAAGTCCTCCGACACCACTCGTAAGTCGCTCCCTATCAGGTGTAATCCCGGAGCCAAGCCCTCCGCCATCATTCAAAACCACTCCCTATTTAGTGCAATCGCCAAAGCTAGGGCTTCCGCCATCACTTTCATTCCCTTCACCCGTACATCATAGCACTTTGCATTATTTATCTTTCTTTTCTCTTGAAAGGATATCTGACTTGAGTGTCGGAGAATAAATTAGAAAGTAAATTTTATCAATCTTCTGACCTATTAGTTATTTATTGTATTGCGTAGGACCCAAATTATCAGACAGAGGTTGGATCCGTTTGAACTCCACCCGTTGTAGAAGACTAAAAGGCTCAATAATTTATACAACAATTCAGATCCAAAAATATATCAAGCAGATTTTAATTAAAAGAATGATTAGCGATTTGATAGCCAAATGTTAAATCCCCTTCTATATACAAATAGTGTTGCTTATTTTTAAATTTTTTATTAATAGTATCAACCCTTTTAAAGGTTTTCGAGATTTTACTGATATGAGAAAAGAATTTCATTGATTTGATTGTGTCTTCTGGGTAGATCACTTCAACAAAATTTTGGAAAGTTTATAATATGTAATGATACTAACATTTGTATTATACTTTAAAATTTTTAAAATTGACATTGGTATTTGTTTGTTTATCATTTTCGTATTTTTATTATAAAAAAATAATTTGTTGATCTTAAAATTTTAATCCTAGAAAACGAATAAATTATTTTATAAAATAAAAATTAACAATAAAATAATAAAAATAAGCATTAATATTTTTTTTCCTC
>JAOVVI020012118.1:0-12357 GCA_028571085.2 Nepenthes alata | reverse complement strand
CTAAAAATTTCAATATTCTACATTTCCCTTACATGCAATACATGTAGAAACTATGTAACTTAAATACATCCATCTAAACCCTTAAAAATCCAAAAATACAACTCCTCTGAGCTATCTCCATAACAATACCACCACTATAGGTTAATCTGGAAAAATGAAACAAACAAATGAGCCAATAAAATCTGAGGAACTCATAATTCACAACAACTTCTTACGATCACCATGTGTTAGACATACCATATGAGATATCAACAGCTCATATGAAATATGAGATAAACAGAAGTTTTGGGATTTTATACATGCTCATATTATATTGGGCAATTGATACAATAGAGGATAAATTTAGTCTTACCACCCAAAGTACATCTAAAGTGGTGGGCCCAAAAGAAATCTTTTTCCCTCCTATAGCCTATGCCCCTACCATGGATAAATATATCGGTATCTGTGTTGGTTGTGGACTTATTAATAGCGTATAGTGCGTATCAGTATTTTATATATTGAAAGAATAATTTCTATGATTCATAAGTTGAGAAAATTGTATTGGCTAATATTTTGAATATCATTCGATATATTATTGATATGGTACTATATTGCAATATTGTTAAGGTATCAGAAAATATTTTCGGGGGACTCGATGCCTCTACATATCTGTTGATATTGTAAGTATCAGCTGATATTTATATCTATGGCCTTGCATAAAAAAACGACACTACCTAGTGGGGTGCAAACCCCAGACATTCAATTTTCTCCTACAACAAAAAGCACCACTCGTTACCCAAGAGTGAAAAAGTAGCCACCGCGTTATTGAACTTTTCTTTTAGGACAATATGGGCAGTAGTGGTTGGAAATGTATGTCTTGTCCACTTGTATATAGAAAGGGAATTTAAGTGGGAAAACAACAATATTCTAATTCAGTTTAAGTGACTTGAATACTCGTAAAAGGCTCACTGGATTTTCTTAAGAGGCTTATTCAATTAATTTACTGATTTATAAGGTAGCCTAGCAGATGTTTGCCCTCTTCGGAGAAGTTTTAGAAACCTTTATTGAGCAAATAACACTGCTCCCTAGAAAAGCTGCTGATAGTGGCAACTAAATATGATAAAATACGTCTCTAGTTTTGGCTCCCTACTCCCTCTAGAGTTGAAAGTTGAAACTTAATCGGCATATTTTGCATTTCACAATTCCAATTTTTTATTGTATTTGTCATTCATTGTTAATTTTTGTTCTTTATGTTGCTATTCTTCGCCATTTGGAATCTTGTTGTGTGCATTCTAATCAGCCTTTGTTTTTTCCCAGGGTTTGTTTGAATTTAAGAAAATTTAGGGGAAAGAAAAAGAAATTAAAGGAAAATATGTTTCCATATTTAGATTTCGTGAAAATAATAAGGAAAAAATATGATAAAAAATTTACATAGAATATTCATATTTAAAAAAAGTGATTTTCTTTTCATCTTCATCCATTTTTATTTTTCCTCATTAATTTTCTTTCTTTCAAACTTTCCTAAATCTAAACAAACACTTACTATATTGGGTTGCTTTGCTATTGAGTTAATGTTACATAGTGTCCTTATTTTCTTCTTTTGCAGAGGAGAAGGGAAGATGGAAAAGCAGTACAGAATGAATTGTGTGGGTTGTGGCCTTTTCGTTTGCTATCGAGCCGAGGAAGATGTGGAGACTGCTTCTCTTGTATACATTGTTGATGGTGCGGTTAGCACTGTTGCTGCTGAAACCAATCCGCAGGTATATTGTCATCCACCAGCAATAGCAATAATTATATTGGTGCCACTTTTGAAAGGAAGCTCTAAGACAATAATAGAGTTGTCATGTGATCATGGTCATAGGTTTGAGCCATGAAAACGATTTCTTGTATAATATAAGGTAAGACCGTCTAAATAGACCTAAAAATAGTTTAACCTCCCCCTGGTGTAGTGCGAAGCTCCCGCTTAATTCTCCGGTCTGCCTTTTTATTGGTGCTAGTTTTGTGTCATCAGGTCGATAGATTTCACATTCTAATCTGTACCTAAATGTATTATGGACTTTAACAGCGAAGAAACTTAGTGATATGGTGCTGCCATATATAGGATGCTCGTGTGATGCAAGATAAAACAATGTATAATAGGTCTAAAAGTAGTTTAACCGTTCCTTGGATCCTGCGCGAAGCTCAAGCTTCATGCACTGGTCTACCTTTTTATTAGTGCTAGTTTTGGGTTATCTGAGTCAATATATTGATATTTTAATCATCCATACGTAAATGTACTGTGGACTTACCAACAAGGAAATTTAGTGATATGGCTCTGTCATATGTTGGATGCTCTTGTATAATGTAAGTCAAGACCATGTACGGGAAGCCCAAAAGTAGTCCAACGCATCTCTGAATCCCGTGCGAAGCTCCCACTTTGTGCACCGATCTGCTTTTTTATTGGTGCTAGTTTTGGGTCATTGAGTTAATATGTTTCACATTCTATTCATACCTAAATGTACTGTAACCTTAACTGCCAAAAAACTTAGTGATATTGCTCTATCATATGCAGGATGCTCCTGTGCCTCCCTGTATATCGCAGATAGAAGGAGGACTTGTCCAAGTGGCGATAGAAGTGGAAGACCGTGCCCAGCGTTCAGCAGTTACAAGTAAAATTATTCATTTTTCTTGCTTCTTTTATGGTCATTATATCTGAAATCAACCCAAAATTGGAACCTTATGAAGAAATTATCATTTAATTCAAATTCTGCACTGTCTTTGTTAATTTTGTTTTTCAATATTCATTTGATATATTCTTCGCTAATTTTACACTAGGAAAGGAGTGGAAGTTTTATGGTAACATAACTTATTGATATTATGAAATTAGAGCATAAATTCTTTTGTTATGATACTAGGTGTCATGGAATGAGGTTGAGTCTTAGTGTAACTGTAAAATCGCGTCATTGTAACTTCAAAATTATAGGTTCAAATTATGAAAATAGTCTATCTGCATTATAGAGGTACAACTACGTACATTTGACCTTTCTGGACCAGATGATGTGGAAGTCTTGTGCAATTTTGTAGAATGTTTTAATCAATGCAAAAGTTATTTATGCACATTAATAGATAAGTATTAGATAATTTATCGGGTCGATGTCCCGAAAATCCTCCCGAAATGGGCTTCCTTGGAGATTTGCTGATCGTGATACTCTTACTAATAGATACAAATCCATGGTCTTTGATCTTTAAATTATTCAGTCTCGACCCAGATGTCACTTATTAAGAAAATTTTGTTTCTGCATTCTTAATTATCGACGTTTTCATTATGTTAGGGCCCTTTTTTTGTTCAGGAGTTAATGCTGACGATGTGAGGGTGACTGTGGCAGCACCGGCAGCTCGTGGGGAAGCAAACAACGAGCTCCTTGAGTTCATGGGAAAAGTATTTCAGATGATTCGGTTTTGAATTCGCTTACTCAATTCTTGTATGATAAGCTTGATTAACCTTCTTATTGGCACAGGTTTTGGGTCTTCGACTGAGCCAGATGACACTTCAGAGGGGGTGGAACAACAAATCAAAGCTTCTCGTGGTTGGTTTTTTGAAATTTGTGTTCTTTATTTCATCAATTTATTGTGCTTGTGTGGGTGTTCTTTGGTGTAGATGAGACTGTTTATCAGGAAGGTGGAAAAGGTGTAATATTATAGGGTCACCTTTTAGATATTTGCTCTAGCGTGGCATCCTATTTATCTATTATTGTATGAGTTTCTATTTTGGATGAATAAGCGGAATGCCATGTTACTCAAATGTGTCCCTAAAATATTTTTCAACGGAAAGAAGGTTAGTGTTATCGAATCACCTTTTAGATATTATAGCATGACATTTCATCTATTCTTCTATTATTGTGCGAGCCGCTATTACAGATGAATAGATGGAACGTTACTTCATCTGAAAGTGCCCCTCAAATATTTTTCGATGGAAGAAAGGTTAGTGTTACAAGATCATCTTTTAGATACCTACTATGGTATGACGTTCTATCTATTTATTTCTTCTTGTGTAGGCCACTAATATGAATGAATAGGTGGGGCTCCACATCACCCAAAGATACTCTTCAAACATTTTTCAAAAGAAAAAAGGTTAATGTTATAGGGTCATCTTTTAGATACCTACGGTGTCATAACATTTCATCCATTCCTCTATTCTTATGGGGCTGCTTAACTCCCAAAAGTGTCTCTCAAACATTTTTCAATGGAAAAGGGGGAGGGGTCATTTCACGAGACCGACTGAAGTTGCTTCTTACTGATGTTAGGAAAATGGGTTTATGCGGCATTCTTTGGTGTAGATGGGGCTCTTGTATTTTTCAAGAAAATGGAAAAATAGTAATGTCATACAGCCATCTTTAAGACATCTACTTTGACAGTGCGAGAGTTGTTTCTTCACTAGAATAACTGAAGTTGCTTCTTATGAATACCAGGAAAATGGCGTTCCCCGGTGTAGATGGGACTGTATTTATTAGAAAATGGAAAAGGTGCAATGTTATAGGACTACCTTTTAGTCACTTTGCTTCTTATAAATATTAGGAAAATTGTGTTTCTTGGTGTAAATGGGACTCAATATTTATCAAGGAAGTAGAGAAAAAGTAATGTCTCCTTCACTAACTCATTCTGACATGATATTTCATTTATCCATCTATTTTTATGTGGATCTACCAGTACGATGGAAAATCACGTCATCCATGGGTGTTTAAAGCCCGAAGGGTGTCTCCTAATGCATACAGGGAAAACCTGTTTAATATGAAGAGTTATGGAACATGCACGATATCTGCATACCACAAACATAAACAAGAGGTCGCAAGTTTGGGATATCTTCTTAGGTTATCCTCCGATACTCAAATCAGTATTATACGACACAATCGGAACTCAAAGAGGGCTAGGAATGATTATCTTTCCCGTGCAGAAATTAAAGTTTCTCAAAACCGACTCTTCTTCGAATCTCACTTAGAAGGAGAAGAGGAATGAGAAGTTGAGAGTGCCTTCTGCCATACAATATTTTCTGTGGGATTGTGGACTTTGTGCTTTTGCTCGCCCCAGGACTTGTTAGCCTGTTTTGGACTTGTCCTTCCCTGTCCTAGGAACACACATGTAGGCATGCCTGTGTGATCACCGTTCTTTGGGGACGATTTCCCGACCGAAGAAACATTGCCACCATGCACTGTCGACCAATGCCGTATCTCCATGATTTTCGGACCCGGGATCCCGTTACAGTGATCGTGTGGCCCCGGTGGAGGGATTTTAACTGCCAATTAATTGACCAACTTCTGATTTACAGTTTATTTACTAACATTAATGCGGCATTGCTGGTTGGTGATGGTCCCATGCGCAAGGTAAGAACTGACATCTCAAACGTTCGGACATTTCGGATCCTCGACATTAGGAAGAAACCAAACCTGCCGAAAACTAAATCCATTTGCTGCCATTTCCTTCCATCCGCTTGTATCTGTCTAGCACTCTGTTCTATTGCACCGGCTTCTCGATATCTGACAAAACCCATTGATTGAAACAGGTTGAAGATCTGACGGCCCGGCAAGTGTACGAGAAGCTTCTCGAAGCTGTTCAACCTTGAAATCGTCGATCACTGCAGTAATTTATCGAACACCACTCTCGATTCCGTATGCGGGATGGTAAGAATTGTATCTGTGGATTAAAATATCGATATTCATATTAGTATCGATTGCAGTCGTGTTAATCGACATATCAGTATTGAATGTCGGGGACAAATTTTTTTCATTTGGGATAATATCAAAACTGAGTTATATATAAACATTTGAGCGTCGTTGATTATATGTTTATTTATTTGAATAGTTTCAGCCAATTTAGAAGGAAAAAAAGGGTAATGATTGAGAACACAGCTTTGGTGGGCTTGCAAGCTACAATATTTATAGAGAGAGAAGCAGCGGCTTTATTCTTATGATTAGAGCGATGTTATGATCATCGTTGTGTGATGGATTTTATATTCATCCAACGGTTAGAATTAAAATTTTGATTAATAAATGGTAGGGATTATATCAAATGATTATTTAATTTTTATTATTTATTCATCTAAGTTTTAATGTGAACCGTTGGATGAATATAGGAGCCTAAAAATAAAGATTATTATAATCGTTGGGTGGGCTACAGAAAACAAAGGAATTTGATCAATAGCTATATGCAGTGGTAAATCAAGATTGACAAGGGTGAAGGCTTTAGATTTTATGAGAGTTTTATTTTCTTTGAATTATTTTTTTTTAATTTTAATTCTGGTTTGCTATCAATAATAATAAATCCGTGGCCCTTAAAAATTCAGAAAATATAATCTAACTTATTTTGTACTAGTATAATATATGGGATTTTTTTTGGAGGTTAATTGGAAAAAAAAAGGAAAATATTTTTTAAAATAAAAAAATGCATATATATTCAACTTCTTTATAAAAAATTAGATTACACAGTTATACTAAAGGAATAGACTTTTTATAATTACTATATAACTCTTTCTAGTAGGTGTTTTTTTGTAAAATACACAATCATTTTAACTTATAAAATTTAGGAAATTTTTTTTGAAAATAAAAATATATAATAAGGGATAAATTTTTTCTTATATTCAATTTAGTATTGTTGATTTTGAAAGTACTTTTTATTTTTAATTACGATGCGTTATAGATTCAAGTTTCGAACATATTTAGGTCAAGCTGTCTGTTTGATTTCAGTCTCCGTTATCTGAATTTCGGATCCTGTATACCACAACTTTAAATAAGAGGTCAGGTGATAGTGAGATTTAGTCTTATCGAAAATTTTATGACTTTCAAGTCAGTAATTACCCTTCTAAGAATAGAAGGTGAATACAGAGGATGCAGAAATGAATGCAGGGTGTATGTTATAGACGTGGGGATGCACTTGTAGAGAAAGTAGCTTTATTGTTGTTGCTCGTGAGGAGTAATTTCTATAAGTACTGAGTTCACAAGGAACTAGTAGCAGAAGAAAGAGCACTATGATGCTCTAGAGAGTTAGGGAGCTTATGAGTGCTTAAACATGCTTAAGGGCATTTAGTGAGTGATTCAGAGCATGTCTTTAGAGGGAGTTTTCGTTGCTTTTTATAGCTATGGCCCGTTGGTTGCTTTTCTAATGCAGCAAAGTTGGATGCCCGCCTGTTGCAGGAGATCGTTGTCTTTTTAGTATAGGCGCGATCGTCGTCTCTGACTGTAACGGTTAAGGAAGTTGATCTCCTTCCTTTTGTGCACGGTAACCGTTAGGATTTCCTACAAATTGCGTGTGGATTCTGACACCTTCCACCCGATATGTGCATTGATTATGGAGGTGACCATTATAATGAATATTGCCTTGTTTGAGATGCGAGAAATTAGGACAGACGACTGTTGTGGGTTGAAGACGGACACGTTGGCCAATCTAGACATGGGCGGCATTTATACTGGGGCGTAGCCGACTTACTTTCCACTTTCCCGGTCAACGATATCGTTAACCGTCCTGGGCTTAAATGAGCCATTGTTGATCTTGGCTTTTATTGACCCACTTGCTTATTATCTAGTCAACGACGGTATTCACTGTCTAGACAGGAATGGGTCGCTAAAGATTTGGGCCGCTTCCTCCTTTGGGTCAGCCTACTACTAGCGTCCCCATCATTAGCCCCACATACTGGTAGCCTAGGACTCGGGCTTCTAGCATGTTCACTATGGGACACGTCTGGCTGCATAACTTGAGACAGTTTGATGAGAAAACTAACAGTGGCTCTTGGTCTGTTGACCGCATTGCTTATGACCGTTGACCGTAATGCCCAGATCCGAAGAATAAAGATAGAGAAAATATTGACCGGATTCGTTGACAGTCTCAATCTGAATCTGGAGAACTGGCTGAAGGAGGCGTTGACTGGATTCGTTGATCGTCCCAGTCTGAATCCGGAGAATTGGCTAAAAAGTGCATTGATCAGATTCATAGATTGTCCCAGTCTGAATTCGGAAAACTCACTGAAGAGAGCATTAATCGGATTCATTAATCGTCCCAATCTGGATCCACAGAACTTGCGCAGTTGAATCGACGAGCTTGTTATGCTGCCGGACTGGCAGGCAAAAAGTTTGCCACGTGTCATCATACAGTGGATTTGCTATCCCGATAATTAATTTGCTAGAATATCTGATTTGACTGTGATCCTCTCTAGAAGCGACACGTGTCTCTCTTGATGGGTGCACCTTTTTAATGCGCTATCTTACTCTAACGGCTGCGTGCTTTTATAAAAACTATCCATCCATTCAAGTTTCCCACACTTACCTCCTCAAAAATTCTAAGTCTTGGCTTCTCTTCTTACTCCTGTTTTCATGACACCTTCCGTTTCACAAATTGCTTCTGTAATCACTATCGGTGAAATGAGGGAGTTGTACGTTGATTCAACATCCCACGGGAGATAGTACTCTCAATGCCTATGCAGCAGGACATAGCCTACTCTCCCCCTGATGGCCTCATTGCCGTGTATGAGACTCACCCGAGGAATGGGTTTCGCCTTCCTGTACCAGAGGAGTTACTCCATATTTTACGGTGTTCAATGTTCCTATCGCACGGCTTCACGCGAATGTCGTACGATATCTTTGCTTACTATGTATTTTCCTCCTCCGCCATTCTCGGACGCTACGATGGAGGCCATCAGGGGATGTTTCAATTCATCTACAGTGGCAATTGGATTTCTCTGTCCCCCTGAGAGTTGCGCATAAGCAACGCCATCTATGACTCCCTGAAGAAATGGAAGGATCATTTCTTGTTTGTGCATGTTGCTGATAGCCTATCACTGTCTCAGGATTGGGGCAATGTTTCAAGTGGTCTCACCAGAAAGTCGACGCAAGAGGAGGTGAAGGCTTTGGAGCCCATATCGCGGCTAGTGAAGGAGCATCTCTCCGAATTCAGAAGGGATCACCTGATCTCGAGGTAGGCGGCTAAGAGAGCTCTTTGGGATCCTCCTTCACCCATTCCGAAGGTCGGATCTTCACCGACAGTGGTGCAGTGTAAGAGGAAAGTTGGTGCTATTACTATTGACGAGGCTAGTGCTCTAGCGGCTGCTCAGGCTCCAAGAAGTCCAAGGAAAAAAAGGGCTGCTCCGGTGGAGCCTACTTCTTCGACATCTATGGAGCCAGACTACAGAATGGCCGGATGACTCACCAGAGTCGAAGAGCGCTCCATGGTAGAGGCTTCTATGGAAGACTCCGGAGCCATTGTACGAGCAGTCACAGGAGCCGGCGTCATGGAGTTGTCGCTGCCGGGCGACCTAGCGGTGGCTTCTGTGCCAATGGAGCCGCTGCCTAAAGCTGCCCGGC
The DNA here is from genome assembly GCA_028571085.2 of Nepenthes alata. NCBI lineage: Eukaryota > Viridiplantae > Streptophyta > Magnoliopsida > Caryophyllales > Nepenthaceae > Nepenthes > Nepenthes alata. The sequence continues at coordinate 3,055 of JAOVVI020012118.1, read as the reverse complement.
TAGAGGAGCTGGCTGCGAAGCCACGGCCTGAAGCCATCGAGCTAGAGGAGCCAACTACGGAGTTGGGAGAGTCAAACGTCGGAGTACTTGTTGAGGCGGATAACTTTTTTGTGGTGCCTACACTAGAGGCCATTGCTCCCAGCCTCCTAGACACCATGTCGCTAGAGCCCGCCGGTGAAACCATGGTGGAGCGATCTCACAAGGAGCCCACCCAGGTCCCCCTTCAGTAGGCTCTAGGTCATGGAGATGATCAAGGAGGGAATGAAGAGTTTTTGAGGTAACCTTTCGAAACTCTCCTTTTCTTTTCCCGGGGACGTTGATGCCTAACTTCTTTGACCTTTTTCAGAAGGAGAAGATTTTGCTAGTGGTGTGCAAGAGACTGCGCCAAAGGGACACTGTAATCGGCGATCGCAACGTGGAGATCGTCAAAATTGAGGAGGAGATGGGCCAGTTGGACACCCAAGTTGAGCAGCTCCAGGAAGATAAGGCTGCACTCGAGCGGGAGCTATTGGAGCTTAGGACGCAATCAACGAGCTATGAGGAGAGTGCTTCCCAAGTGGAGAGGCTTATGAAGGAGCTTAGAGTGAAAGTCGTCATGTTAAAGAATGAGCTAGCCACCCATTTGCATCCTCAGGTAATCACCTAGGCGTTGTGGGCCAGGCTTCAGGAAGGTGTCCGCATCTGTCGCCACATTGCTAAGATTGTGGATCCCAACTTTCCAACAGGCGTCCTTGATCCTTCAAACTGTGGTGCACAATTGCGTGGCAACCTTCTTGATTTTGCTCGGGGTGACGAAGGGCCTCTCTTGCACCCTCCTGGGAGGCCTTCTCCTTAGCCGTACTTTTGTATTTTGGTTTTCATCTCCTTTTATATATTTGAGAATATTAATGAGAAAAGTAGCCTTGCAGCATTTTGCCTTGCTTTTTCTTTCCATGTTTGTTTTCTACTTAACTTCTATGCCGGCCGGCCAACTTATTAAGTGGCCTTTGGGTTAATCGATTTGGAGCGTTGACCACCATGGTCTTGTTGCTCGAAGATTGACTCTTGGTCTTCAAGGAATCGCTTTTATACACGTGTATGCCTTAACGATTTGTGCTCTCGTAATGTGTGGTGCCGCCCAGGTTATGATTCTGGGCAGGCAGCTTTGGGGTCTTAATTCTTTTGAACTTTACCTCGATTTATTGACTATCGTAGACTAAGTGCGCTATCTTCTACTTGAGGGGGTTGTCATGCGTGTCGTTTAAGCCCCCTAAGGTTTAGTATTAGATCGTGAATGTGCCACTTGGATGACCAAAGTTTAACTCGACCATTTACGAGCCACCTGGATGACTAGCATTTAATTAAACAGCTTATGGGCCACCTAGTTAATTAATGTTTAATTCGATCACTTATAAGCTGCTTGGATGATTACGGCTTAATTTGACCGCTTACGAGTCGCTTGGATAACTAATGTTTAATAATGAGCGGGTATATACCCGCCCGACTTAGAAGTAGTCTAGGTCATTTATTTTGTACAACCTATAAACAAGTATTCGTATAAAAAAAAAGAAAAGAAAAGCATGGTGCAATGCAAAGGAAAAAGAATTTTCTTTTTATTGATAATAACATATGTCACAAGCATACTTTGTGTCATACAAATGGCCTACCTTGGTCTTCACTCGTAGTATCACTTATAGTGGAACACGTTCCACATTCGCGAGACCAACTTGTTGTTCTGAGTTTGGAACTTGTATACTCTATTTCGCAGAATAGCTGAGACAAGGAATTGGCCTTATCAGTTTGGAAAAAGCTTATTCCGATCGGCTGTCTTGCTCGTAGCCCCTATGCTTCGTAAGACCAAGTCCCCAACTTCGAATTGTCGCGCTTTAACCTTCTTGTTGTAATAGCGAGCAATTCGTTGTCGGTAAAGGATTGCGTGCACCCTGTCAACGTTGTTGGCTTTCTCTAGTAGATCTAGGTGTTCCCTAATCTTTTGAAAGTTATTGAGTCGGTTGAATGCTTCAACCTTAAGGCTTGAGAGCCCAATCTCAACCGGTATTGTCGCCTCGATCCCATAGCAGAGACTGAATGGTGTCTCGCGAGTTTATTCCTTTGATATAGTTTGGTATGACCGTGGGACGGAGGGTAGTTCATCAACCCAAGAGCCCCCTGCGTCTTCTAACTTGATCTTCAGACCATACAGTAGCGTATGATTGGTGACCTCAACCTGCCAATTCGCTTAAAGGCAGTATATCGATGTTTGGATCGGTCTGATGCCCATATTGGTGCAATAATTGGTAAAGCACTTCTCCTAGAATTTGTTTCGTTATTAGTCACAATGACCTCGGGAATATCAAATCTGCCCACGATGCTCTAGAGGATGAATTTCAGAGCGTTGTGCTCGGTGATCTTGGTTAGCGGGGTGACTTCAACCCATTTGATGTAGTCTATACCCACGATAATGAACTTTCTTTACCCAATCGCGATAAAAAATTGGCGGAGAATATCAAGCCCCCATTGCGTGAAAGGCCAAGGAACTTGGAGGGATCTCAACTTTGCGGGCAGTTAGTGGTGGAGGTTGCCATGGAGTTGACATTTCTTACACTTCTTTACAAACTATAGGACGTCCTTCTTCATTGTAGGCCGGTAATATCCCTCGCGTATGATTTTGGACGCAAGGTTCTTGCCGTCAATGTGTGATCCACATATCTTGAGGCGGACTTCGCTAAAGACGTAGTCGGCCTCCTCAGGAGTAATACATCGGAGATACGGAGTCGAGTATCCATTGTGATATAGTCGTTCATCGACTATGGTGTACTAGCCGATCGTCTTCTTGATCCGCTTGGTTTTGTCTGCGTTGTTCGTCAGTTTTTCGTCCATCAAATACTTCCAATATGGTGTCATCTAGTTTTTGGTGCCATAGACTTGCATCGATTCCTGTTTCTCTATGTTGGGAGAGCTCAAAACGTTTCTCATGTCCCTCGAGTATTGTTCTGGACCTTCGGCCACTGCCGCTCTAGTAAGCTGATCAGCCTTCCAGTTCTCAGTTACGAGGACATGGACCAGGTTCAGCTCG
>JAOVVI020012117.1:0-12357 GCA_028571085.2 Nepenthes alata | reverse complement strand
GCAATTGGTGGCAGGAAGTTGTGTGGCTGGGTATTGGGTGTGGGAAGGGTGTTGCTGGCGGCAAAAAATAGGATTTTTATCTCTGATACCAATTTGATGTAGGGAGGAGGGTAAAAGTAGAGAGAAGAAGAATAGAAGGGTAAAGGCAAGAAGTTAGACTAGAGGGGTAGAGACAAGAAATGGATCAAATCAAAGGGGAGAGAGGAAGGGAAACACAATTGCTCAATTGCAATCAATTTCTCAAATACTCATTCATTCATTCCAATTAAATGTCCTAGGGATTCTTATATAGAGAATCCGATGTGAAAGAAAATTGAAAACAAAATCATAATCAAATAAGTGAAAAAGTGAAAAAGAAATCAAATAAAATCAAATAAATGAAAATAAAATCACAACTAATTTGAAAGGCAAATAAAAGCGAGTCTTCATATTTGGAAGGCAAATAAAAGTGAATATTTGTCTTGGATGTCCGCATCAGTAACTATCCAATCAGGAAAGCTATTACATGAGAGATAAGTCAAAGGAAAACACCCACACAAGAAAACCAAGGAAATCCAAATAATAATTGTGAGCCACGTGACCTGTATCATGGGGGATTCGGAGGAGCTCCATTTTTTATAGAGATGGAGAGGCTCGTTCTCTATATCTTGGTCGTTTATTTTTAAATGGATGATTGTAATTTAACTATTTCTTAAAGAACTAAAAAATAATTAAAATCAGTTATTTTAAAATAATTAGATTACAATCATCTATTTAAAATGAATAATTAAGATTGAAAGAACAAGCGTCTCTATCTTTTTAGAGATGGAGCCCCCCTTAATCCGTAGTATGCGAAAGTGAAGCCAAAGAAAACAACCCCATGAGAGTCTCTCTTGCTTTCTCCTCCTCAGTGCACACACTTTCTTTCTTGGTCTCCCATCGACAACCAGTGGCCATGAAGATTGAAGACCGACCTCCAATTGTTGGTAAGAAGAATAGAGAACAGAGAAAGAAAACCACAAGGAGAGCAACAAAGGACTTCACTCACCTGAGAAGATTTGAGTCTTTGAATGTGCAACCACAAAAGAGATGGTAGATGATGCAAATTAGTTAGAGATTATCACAACCACCGCCCAAAATCACCATGGACCAGGAATTTTAACAACTGTCCATGGCAAGAGATAACAAAAAAATCAATTCTAGGTTTTGTCTCTGATGGAAGGCTCAATGACTCTCTCTTGAGTGTTTTCTTTCATTATATAGAATGATACAAAAATATTACAAGCCTAAATGCACGGTTAAATCACTCAATTTACAATCCTCTAATTAAGGCTGTAATCCTAATGAATTCACAATCATCTAATTCATGCTATAATCTTAATTAATTTACGATCATTTAATGAAGGCTATAATAGTTGCAATAATTGCGTTTACTACATAAATTGTGGTTCACTGACACCTCTTAGAACTCTATAGATTATGTTGCCAGGTGACTCTTAAATTGTATCGTTTTCCTTCTCATGTATTTTACACCATCCTTGACATCTTCCATGTTTATAGAACTAATATTAAACCATTTATTGGTTTTTGGATGATACTTTTCTTCTCTTTTGGCCTGATATGTATGCATGTTCATGAACCAAAATTACTAGGATGCTTGACATCCCAAAGTATATAGGTTTGAAGTTAGTGAAGTAGGTTTTCACTACTATGTAAGTGGGCCAAAATACCCTCCTTGTTCACCAGCTCTATTTGCTGTATGTTAACTTCAATATAAATGAGGTGAATTGTTTTTCATTTAATTATAAGAGAAAGGATCAAAAGGAAAGAAAATATCCCTTGGAATGATTGTTGGCCTGCAATCCCTTTATTGACTTGATTTTATAATGTTTATTATATGTATGCTTAGTATTGGAAGTATTATGGTCCCCCTTCATGTGACATGCATTGTACAGGGTGATGGTCTTAAGCTTGGTCGAGTGTTTTGTTTTCTTCCATTGCCTATGAGAACTGGATTGACTGTGCAAGTTAATGGATACTTTGAATTGTCATCAAATCGTCGTGGGATTTGGTATGGCGCAGACATGGATAGAAGTGGAAAAATACGGTCTCTTTGGAACAGGCTTCTTTTAGAGGATGTTATTGCTCCTGCTTTTACACATTTACTGACTTGTGTGCAAGACGTTTTAGGTCCGACAAAATCGTACTATTCCTTATATCCTAGTGGTGACTTTGAAGAGCCCTGGAACATACTAGTTGAATGCATCTACAGAAATGCTGCTCAGGCTCCTGTCTTTTATTCAGACATTGGGGGGGGTAAATGGGTGTCATCTGCTGAAGCCTTTCTTCATGTCAAGGAGGAACATAGTAGTGATGAACTTGGTGATGTTCTCGTCCAACTAGGAATGCCTGTTGTTCGGTTGCCAAATTATTTGCATGTTATGCTTCTCAAGTACACTAAAGATTCCCAGCAGAAAGTGGTCACTCCTGAAACTGTAAGGCACTTCCTTCGTGAGTGTGGTACTAGAAGTATGCTTGGCAGTTCTTACAAACTTCTGTTGTTGGAAGGCATGCAAGTGGTGAATTTGGAACTTTATCTGAAGGTTCAAAAGGTATCTCATATTTTCTCTGTAATGAGCTAGAGTACAGACTGCTTGAACGAATCTCTGATAGAGTAATTAGTCGAAATATCCCGAAGAACATTTTCAGTAGGCTTTTAGCTATTGCCGAGTCCTCTGGGGCGAATCTTTTTATATTTACTATTGGACATTTTATTCAGCTATTCAATAAATTTGTACCTTCTGATTGGAGATGCAAGAGCAAAGTTGTTTGGAAGCATGATGACGGCCACAATAACCATCGGGCATCATCCTGGTTTCGGTTATTTTGGGAATATCTTCGATATGCATGTAAGAACTTGTCTCCCTTTGATGCTTGGCCCATCTTACAATCAACTTCTGGACATTTGTACAGAGCTTCTAAGCAATCAAAAATGATTAATGCTGAAAATCTTCCTCAAAGGATGAGATCCATACTTGATAAAATTGGATGCAAGATATTAGATTGCAATTATGGAGTTGAACATTGTGATCTATCTCAATATGTAAGTGATGCTAATGGTGCTGCTGTTTTGACATCCATTTTTGATGTTGTCTTTTCAAGTGATGGGATCATGCAAACACATTTCCCTGACCTGAAAGCAGAAGAGAAAGATGATCTTTGCCACTTTCTTCTTGATCCTAAGTGGTATTTTGGTGGCTGTATGGTTGAGCCCGAAATACAGAAGTGCAAAAGACTCCCTATTTATAGAGTCTATGGTGGAGAATCTGCCCAGAGTTTTCAGTTTTCTGATCTAATGGAGCCTCAAAAGTATTTACCTCCAGTAGATGTCCCAAGATGCTTCCTGGGGAGTGATTTTGTTTATACCTCATCAAATTCGGAAGATGAAATATTGAATAAATATTATGGATTGCCGAGAATGGGAAGGGGACATTTCTACCGTAGGAATGTATTTAGCAGAATTGGGAATTTGCAGCCTGAGGATCGTGACCGCATAATGCTCTCTGTTTTGCGAGAATTGCCTCAATTATGCAATGAGGATTCAAATTTTAAGGAAGATTTAAAGAACATGGAATTCATCCCAACTTGTAGTGGTGCTATGAAGTGCCCCACAGCTCTCTATGATCCTCGTAACGAAGAGTTACATGCTTTGCTTGAAGACACTGACCTGTTCCCATGTGGCGTTTTCCTTGAGTTCGATGTTTTGGATATACTACAAGGTTTAGGCCTGAGGACATCGGTTTTTCCAGAAACAATCATCCAGTGTGCTCGGCATATAGAACACATAGTGCAAAAGGATCCGCAAAATGCATATTTAAGGGGACAAGTTCTTCTTGCTTACCTAGAGGCAAATGCACATAGGTTGGTAGCTGTCCCATCAAATGAGGATCAGGGAACACTGAACAGAATGCTTTCACGAGCTGCAACTGCATTCAAACCACGCAATTTCGGATCGGACCTAGAAAAATTTTGGAATGATCTTCGAATGATCTGCTGGTGTCCAGTTCTTATCACTGCTCCATATCAAGCTTTACCATGGCCTGTGGTAACTTCCACAGTTGCCCCTCCTAAACTTGTAAGACTAAAAACAGACATGTGGCTTGTTTCGGCTAGCATGCGAATACTCGATGGAGAATGCTCTTCGACAGCCTTGTCCTATCACCTTGGATGGTCTTCTCCGCTCAGTGGAAGTGTTATTGCTGCCCAAATCCTTGAGCTTGGAAAAAATAATGAGATCGTGACAGATCAGTTCTTCCGCCAGGAACTAGCCCTAGCAATGCCAAGAGTATATGCGAGACTGATGCAGATGACTGGTTCAGATGAGATGGACATTGTTAAAGCTATTTTGGAAGGGTGCAGATGGATTTGGGTGGGGGATGGGTTTGCCACTTCTGATGAAGTTGTTCTTAGTGGTCCTTTACACCTTGCTCCTTATATCCGTATAATACCGGTTGATTTAGCTGTTTTTAAAGAACTATTTTTGGAGCTTGGCATCCGGGAGTTCTTAAATATTAGCGATTATGCTGATATTTTATGCCGGATGGCTGTACGAAAGGGGGCCAATCCTTTGACTGCACAAGAACTGACAGCCGCTATACTAATTGTGCAACATTTGGCTGAGGCTCCATACCTTGAAAAACAGGTAAATTTATATTTACCAGATGCATCAGGCCAACTCATTTCTGCTTCTGATTTAGTTTATAATGATGCTCCCTGGTTGCTTGGCCTGGAAGATTCTAGCAGCACTTCCGATCATGTGTCCATTGTGTCCTTGAAAGAAAAGCGAGCTGTTCATAAATTTGTGCATGGAAACGTTTCAAATGATGTTGCTGAGAGGCTTGGTGTCTGCTCGCTTCGTAGGTTGTTGCTTGCTGAGAGTGCCGATTCAGTGAATTTATGTTTATCCGGGGCTGCTGAAGCTTTTGGTCAGCACGAAGCCTTGACTACCAGACTAAAGCATATAATCGAGATGTATGCTGATGGACCAGGAATTCTTTTTGAGTTGATCCAGAATGCTGAGGATGCAGGAGCTTCAGAGGTGATCTTTCTGTTGGATAAAACTCAGTATGGGACTTCATCTGTGCTTTCCCCCGAGATGGCAAACTGGCAGGGCCCTGCTTTATATTGTTACAATGACTCCGTCTTCAGTCCACAAGATCTTTATGCGATTTCTCGCATTGGTCAAGAGAGCAAATTGGAAAAGCCTTTTGCAATTGGGAGGTTTGGGCTTGGATTTAATTGTGTGTATCATTTTACTGACATTCCTTCCTTTGTATCTGGGGAAAACATTGTGATGTTTGATCCTCATGCATGTAATTTGCCTGGAATCTCACCATCTCACCCAGGACTGCGAATAAAATTTATGGGGAGAAGGATTTTAGAACAATTTCCTGATCAATTTTCTCCATTTCTGTTCTTTGGCTGTGACTTGCAACACCCATTTCCTGGTACCCTCTTTCGTTTTCCTCTTAGGACTGCTAGTGTTGCTGCTGTAAGTCAAATCAAGAAAGAAGGATATGCCCCTGAAGACGTCATGTCTCTCTTCTCGTCTTTTTCTGAGGTTGTTTCAGAGACTCTTCTTTTCCTACACAGAGTGAAATCTATTTCCATATTTGTGAAGGATGGATCTTCTTCTGAAATGCAACTCCTACACTGTGTCCAGAGGCATTCTGTTGTTGAGCCTGAATCTGAGTCCAATCCCTGTCATGATATGTTCAACTATATTCATGGGAGTCAGCGGATTAATGTGGATAAATACCAGTTGCTTGACAAGTTGAGTAAATCCATATCTGATAGAGACTTGCCCTGGAGATGTCAGAAGGTTGTTGTAAGAGAACAAAGCACATCTCATCATATGTCACACAGATGGATTGTGAGTGAATGTCTAGGCAGTGGAAAGATTCATAATGACTCCAGAGCCTCTAAAACCAGAACTCATAGTCCTATTCCCTGGGCTACTGTTGCTGCTTATTTGGATTCTGTTGAAGTTGAAGGAACAGGTGACATTTCAACAATTGAAGGATCTTTTGCTGTTACTTCTGAAACATCTCAAGCTATTGGCTTGTCTGTTCAATCCCGAAGGAATTTTGAGGGTCGTGCCTTCTGCTTCTTACCTCTGCCACTAAGCACTGGTCTTCCAGCACATGTTAATGCCTATTTTGAATTGTCATCAAACCGAAGGGATATTTGGTTAGGCAATGACATGTCTGGGGGTGGGAAAAAACGTTCTGATTGGAATATGTACCTCCTTGAGCATGTTGCTGCTCCTGCTTATGCCCACTTGCTTGAGAAGATGGCATTGGAAATTGGCCCATGTGATTTGTTCTTTTCTTTCTTTCCAACAAGAACCATGGTGGAACCTTGGTCCTCAATGATGCGAAAACTCTATATGTTTATTGCTGATGCTGTTGTTCGCGTATTGTACACAAAGGCTAGAGGGGGTCGGTGGATCTCAACAAAGCAAGCGTTGTTTCCTGATTTTACTTTTGACAAGATGCTTCAACTTGTTGACGTATTATCAGATGCCGGTCTGCCTCTGGTTAGTGTTTCTCCGCTGCTTGTGGAGAGATTTGTGGAAGTCCGGCCATCCTTACATTACTTGACACCTCAATTGCTGAGAACCTTGCTGATTAGACGTAAATGTGGATTTAATGAGAGAAGCGCATTAATATTAACTCTTGAATATTGCTTATTTGATTTGACAAAACCTGTTAAACCTGATTGTTTGTATGGCTTACCTTTGGTACCTTTGGCCAATGGCTTATCTACAACATTTAATCCAATGGGGGTAGATGAAAGAATCTATATTGCACGTGGAGAGGAGTATGGCCTTCTCAAGGATTCAGTTCCTAGTCAACTGGTTGACATGACAATTCCTGAAGAAGTTTACATGAAGTTGTGTGATGTAGCTCAAAGTGAGGAGTCAAATATATATTTTCTAAATTGTCCTCTGCTTGAGAAACTTTTTCTCAGGATACTTCCTGTGGATTGGCAGAATGCTAAACAGGTTACTTGGGTCCCTGGCCATAATCACCAACCCAATTTAGAATGGATGAGAGTGCTATGGAGTTATCTGAAGTCAAATTGTGATGACCTTGCAGTTTTTTCTAGGTGGCCTATCTTACCAGTGGAAAATAACCTTCTCATGCAACTTGTTAAAAACTCAAATATCATTGAGGATGAGGGATGGAGTGAGAATCTTTCATCATTGTTGCGGAAAGTAGGATGTCTATTCTTGTCACGTGGCCTTCCAATTGAACATCCACAGTTGAAATATTATGTGCAGTCACCAACTGCCACTGGCATTAGTAATGCACTCCTAGCCATAGCAGGTAAAATAGAAAACATTGAGGGGCTGTTTGCTGATGCATTAGAAGTTGAACTACATGAATTGAGAAGCTTTTTTCTGCAGTCCAAGTGGTTCTGTGAAGCTGAGATTCATCACATTCAGATTGAAGTTATCAAGCATGTTCCTTTGTTTGAGTCATTCCGAAGTAGAAAACTAGTGACCTTGAGCAATGGTACCAAATGGCTTAAACCCAATGGCGTGCGTGAGGATCTTTTAGATGACAACTTCATTTGTGCAGAGCCAGAGAGAGAAAAAGTTATCCTGAGAAGCTACCTGAATGTTCAAGAAGTTTCTAAGGCTGAGTTTTACAAAGATTATGTACTCAGTCACATGTCAGAATTCCTTCCGTCACAAGAAGCTGTTTCTGCTATTTTACATGATGTGAAATTGTTGGTTGAGGAAGATGTTTCTATTAAAACTGCTCTTTCAGGGATTCCTTTTGTTCGGGCTTCCAATGGAATATGGCAGCAGCCATGCCGGTATGCTTATTGTGTGTCCTTACTCCTTGGATGTCTTCATCCCTTTTTCGGGAACTCTAAGTGCTGCTTGTGAACCAATTGCTAACAAACTTTGTCATCCATTCAAATGAATGCAGCTCACGCAAATGTTATTTTGTTGATACTTAGATTTCTAGTCGTTCTATACTTATTTCATGATTGAGATATTTGGCTTACTTGTACCTTCTAGGAATACCGAGTATTACCATTCCATAGCATACACAAAAGAAATTGGCAATTTGCTTGCTTATGTGTGGTGCATGCTGAAGCCATCATTTATTAGTTACTAATTAAGGTGTAAAAAGGAATGCCTGTGATGTTGCGCTTTGTCTTAGTTTTGACATGATTGCCAAATAGTAATCATGTATTGTAGTTCCTATCGAATTAGGAGTGAAATGTTTTAGGTAAAATTATCCCTGGTGTTTTTTAAAATCCTTTTAAGGCAAAGTCTGGTATTTGACAAAGATCTTTCTTTATATCAATAGATAGGAATGAGTGTTTTTTTGCCTTTTAACTATTTTTCTCAATGTTCCAGCTCCAGAATGCATAGGCTTGTTAAGTATTTCTAATCAAGGACATTGATATGGCCTGGGGAAGAAACTTTTTTAATAGAAAAGATCTCTAATGGTTTAAACAATGTATTTGGCAGGCTTTATGATCCTCGCATTCCTGAGTTAAGATTGGTGCTACATAAGGAAGTTTTCTTCCCTTCGGATGAATTTTCAGATCCTGCTATTCTAGATATGCTGGTTGATGTAGGGTTGATGCAAAATTTGGGCTATACTGGTCTACTTGATTCTGCAAGGACAGTTTCTATATTACATGATTTTAGGGACCCTGAAACACGCATTCAGGGTAGGAGGCTGCTTGCATGTTTAGATGCTTTAGGATCAAAGCTCTCAACCGGGGAAGGACAGGGTGCTTATGAGATACTCAAGAACACCCTGTTACGTGTGAACGATAATGCTAATAATGGGCTGGGCGATGTTCAATCTTCAATCAGCATGGATGATTGGGACATTGATTCATTTCTTGGCAGCCCGATTGATGATAAAGCAGAAGAAGAATTTTGGTCAGAACTCAAAACTATTTCGTGGTGTCCTATATATGCTGATCCACCTCTGCAAGGACTTCCATGGCTAAAATCCAGTGATCAAGTGACAGTCCCAAGCTCTGTAAGGCCAAAATCACAGATGTGGGTTATATCATCTGCTATGCATATATTAGATGCTGAATGCTGCTCGACATATGTTCAGTGCAAGCTGGGCTGGGTGGATCCTCCTAAAGTAGACATTCTATCTACTCAGCTAATTGCACTGAGCAATTCTTATGCTCAAATCAAGTTAGATTCTGCTGTTGACCCTGTTTTTAATGCTGAGCTGCAGAAAGGAGTTGCTTCACTTTATTCAATGATGCAAGAATATATCGACACTGATGATTTCAAGACTTTGAAGTCTGTGCTTCAGGGAGTTTCTTGTATATGGATTGGGGATGGTTTTGTGTCCCCATGGGCTCTTGCATTTGATTCACCTGTGAAGTTTCAGCCATACCTGTATGTAGTCCCATCTGAGTTGTCAGACTTCAGAGATTTGCTCTTGGCTTTGGGCATCAAACCTAGTTTCGATGCTTCTGATTATGTAAATGTTCTGCAACGGTTGAAGAATGATATGAAAGGATCACCATTGTCAAGTGATCAACTGAATTTTGTTCGGTGTGTCCTGGAAGCTGTTGCAGATTGCTTCATGGACAAGCCACCAGCTGAGGTTTCTAATGCTCCGCTTTTAGTTCCAGATTCTTCAGGAATTCTGATGTTTGCTGGAGATCTTGTTTATAACGATGCGCCATGGATGGAGCACAACATTTCTGCTGGGAGAAATTTTGTCCATCCAAGTATAAGCAACAGTTTGGCTACCAGATTGGGTGTTCAGTCACTTCGCTTTATGTCTTTTGTTGATGAAGAAATGGCCAAAGATTTGCCCTGCATGGACTATGCTAGAATAAGTGAGCTTCTGACATCATATGCAAGCAGCGACTTCTTGATATTTGACCTGATTGAGTTGGCAGATTGCTGCAACACAAAAAAGCTACATATAATCTTTGATAAAAGGGAACATTCTCGGCAGTCCCTGTTGCAGCATAATCTAGGTAATCAACACTTTGATCTGAGATCATCAAACATGTCTTGGCATTGATTTTTTTCTGAGATTATAGGGGAAAAACTACTTCCTAATAAAAGTTGAAATTGCATAGTAGATGCTATTTTTTCATATGCATAATGATTTGGTCATACTTGACCAATTCATTTATGTTGTAGAATAGAGTATCCTATTGCATTCTGATGCATGCAGGTGAATTTCAAGGCCCAGCACTACTGGCCGTATTTGAAGATGCCAGCTTAAGTAGGGAGGAAGTCAGCAGTCTACAGTTTCTTCCTCCATGGAGACTGCGGAGTGATACCCTTAACTATGGTTTAGGATTGCTTAGCAGTTACCTCATATGTGATGTCCTGTCAGTCATGTCTGCTGGGTGCTACTACTTGTTTGATCCCTGTGGTTTGGCCCTTGCTCATCCTTCAAGTCATTCTCCTGCAGCAAAAGTATTCACCTTGACAGGTATTTAGCTCTGCTCCTTCCTGCTGTGGGTAGTCTTACCATACATGTTCCTCTGCTTACTGATGGATGACCATCTAGGGTAGAAATCCTTATAACATCTTCCATTGGGAAAGTGTTCAAAAGATAAAGATTGATTGTTATCTTCAGCAGGTTCGATAAAATTTTTGATTATTTGTTCTTTTTTTGAGATTTGATGTGATTAATTTAGTTAGGGTTGATTATCAGGTAATGGAAGTGATTATTTATCTTGAATTGATTGTAGACCTAGGGTACTTGTTGATTTACAAGTTTGATGCTTATGTATAGCACCAAGACCAAAATCTTGGATGATAGTAGATTTTCAATTCACATAATATGATTTTGTTTGGATCATCTGCTAAGAAAGAAGGCAAATTGCCATCTCTCTCCTCTCATTGGCCCTCTAGGAAAGGTATCTATTATTTAGCATATATCTATGTAGGCTAGCGTCCTAATTGTGAAAATTTGCAAGTGAATGATATCAAAACAATTAATAAGACTGATAAATAGAGTATTGTATTCCAAGGGATTGAATTTTCACCAAGTACCAAGGGTAGCCTTATCATAATGTTACCAAAACAATTTCATTAAATATGAGAATAACTGATTGCTAACCAAATATCTAAACTCAACGATGATTGACACAAGAACAAGATGAAATTCGATAAAGAAATATACTTAGGTATTTTGACTCGTTATGCAATATTTTTGCAAATTTAATGAAAATGAAGGAAAGCATCCAGTGATATTGCAAACTTTGAGCTAGAATGTAGAATGAACAATGATTTGATTGAATGTGGTGAATTGCAATTCCCGTGGTGTGAATGTAGAGAAGACTGAAGGCAAGATAACAATGTATAGAGACACCAAATATAGAAAGGCTTTTTTCGATTTCACCTAGGTATTCCTATGTAACATCTTTTTGTCATTCATGCTTTCCATTCATAATGTTAGGCTCAATATATATTGACAATCAAGAAAGATGGATATTTAATGCTGCCTTTTGGGTTAGATAGAAACAATGACCATATATCTATCTACTAAATCCCTATGTGAATTGTCAAATATAGAGAAGGGAGAGACGTAGAGAAGGCTTAGTGCTCAATGAGCACCGAGTTTCCATATCTATAGAATTATATGAGTATAATTACAATACTATCCTTTACCCAAATAAAACTCTCCCTTGAGCTAATGCATATATATCATATTTGCTAAGCTTGTTACTGATGTGTTCAACTCTAGGACCTCTTAATGATTTAGTAAAATAAATCAATAAGATGATCGTTTGAACTAACATAGAAGGTAGATATCTTCTTTGTCAACAATTTCTCTCGTACAAAATGGCAATCAATCTCAATATACTTAGTTCACTCTTGAAATACAAGATTTAAGGCAATGTGCACAATAGCTTGATTGTTATACATCAATTTCATTGGTGAAGAATAGTCTACTCCAAGTTCCGTGAGGACTCCTTTTATCTATATCAACTCACACGTAGTTAGTGCCATTGAGCAGTACCTAGATTCTGCACTAAAACATGATACCATTGCCTACGTTTTGCTTTTTATGGTATTAAATTTCTACCTATGAATGCATAATACTTGCATGTGGAACGACAGTCAATTAGGGATCCTGTCTAATCAGCGTTTGAATAACTTGTAATGTCGAAATGCCCTTTATTCCCATGAAATAACCCTTTGCTAGGAGCTTGTTTAATGTATCAAAAAATACGCATGATAGCTTCCAATTGACTTTTTTATAGAGAGTCTAAGAACTAGCTTACTACACTTATTGCAAAAAAATATATATATATTCAGATGAATTACAATAAGATATTTAAGTT
>JAOVVI020012116.1:0-12358 GCA_028571085.2 Nepenthes alata | reverse complement strand
ACTCACGTAGGCCTGCTGTAGCGGCGTGTTACAGGTGGACAGTTGACCTACTCTGATTGGTGATTCAGACGGCTTTAACTCCCAAGGTGGCAGTCCTGCCACTCTACTGGCAGTAGGGTAGCTGGGCGGTTAGCCACGTGGAAACCCCTTGTGCTATAAATTGATGGTTGTTGCGTGAGAGAAAAAATGAGTGAGCTTGAGCAAGTGAGAGTGCAAGGAAGATTGGATAAATAATCTTGGAGAGCAAATGGCTATTGTGAAGGGAAAAAGAGGAGTACACCACCGGTGAGAGAAGAAAGAAAGAAAAATTAGAGTAAAAAGAAGAAAGTATTCTTCATGGTTTGCTCTGGAGAGTTTTTCTATTAGACTTCTTGGGTGTGTAGCGGATACTCCATCTTGGAGGTCTGTAACCTTTTTCACATAGTAGATTTACTGTTGCCTCTGCTCCCGTGATTTTTCCATTGGTTCCAGAAGGGTTCCACGTTAAATCTAGTGTATTCTCTCGGTTTCTGCTTTTTCTTGTTGGTTGTCCGTCCGAGCGCTGTCCCTCTGTCCGAGTGTCTTGTCCTCTCGGTCGTTGCGCTCATGAGCATTCTGTCCGAGCGTCCCTTTTGCCCCAACAGCACAAGGCATCAGCACTTCGACTTTCCCGACTTTAGTGACCTTTATTAGATATAACGAGTTTAAATTATAAAAATCGAACATTTATAATACAGAGGTAAGATTTGGTACAATTTTGTTAGAAATATATTTTTGAATTAATAGAAAAGTCTCATTGTAACCAATACCTTGTAAATATGTGATGGCCCATGATCTAATAACATGGACTTTTGAGTTTGGATGATATTCAACACATATAAATAAGTTCTATATATGACTATATTTCATACATACTGGCATAGATAGACAATTAATGGCTACAAATAATTCCTTAGGCCTAACAATTATTCCTCTAGTCACTAGTGGGATTAGGACCAGAGGAGTACTATTTGTTGGTAACAATAAGTCAAAAATGAGAGAAATGTAGGGCACATTTTTTAATGCAAATCAGGCTCTAATATTAACTGTATCTAAAACTTACAATATACAGTTATGAATAGTTATCTAACTGTATGTGTGTTCATGTGACACACATGGCTCCACTATGGTACTGGTACACATGGCTCCACCTACCACAATTAAGGCCCCTTGGTCACCTCTCACGTGTTGGCGCAAAATGAGAAACGGTGACTGGTCGGATAGAAGCGTTCAGACACCAACAGAGTCTGGCACTCGGACAGAGAGGCAATAAAAGGCAGATAAAATAAAGTGAGAGAATACAATAAAATTTTTACGTAAAAAATCCTTCTAACTAATGAAAAAATCATGGGAGTTCAATCCACCAAAGAGTTCACTAAGTGTGATGATCGGTTACAAAAAGCTATTGGCTACACAAGCCCAAACAACATCAAAATAAGAAGAAGAATAAAAGGCAGAGTACAAGGACACACTTCATCCTCAACTCAAAGCTTTCTTCTTTTCTTTTTCTCTTGACCTCTCTATGTTTCTCTCTCAATCTCTTTACAATGAAAATGTCTCTCTTACAGCCAACATTCTCCCACGCATCACAAATACATATATATATATATATATATACATATATTATAGGTCAGGGGAGGGAGTCAACTACCCTAGCTGTAGGGTAGCTGGGACAGGCTTTCTAGCCCTGTAACAGCAGACGCACGCCCAGCATGCACAGTGATAGACCTTCCAGCCACCCTGTCAAGATGGCTCTACAATTTTCCAACAAAGAAGGTCAACTGCCTATCTACAGTTGCAAACTGTCATGTGGTAAGCCTTTTACAGACGGTCAACGTCTGTGTCTCAGGGTCCTCGTCCATGCTTCACGTCCTCGCCTCCAGATATCTCGGATCAGACGGAAGGTTCTCAGACAAGTTTGCATCTAATTCCCCAGACAGGTCCGCGGACTCATACCCATGTAGGGAGTGACCCCAATACCACGTGCAATCGGCTGTCCCTCCACTGCTCCCCCATATAACTCTTACAAGGGATTATTATTTGAAGTTAAGGTTAGTTCCTAACCCATGCCTTATCCTATGAATCTAGAAGCTAAGTTATCTATTTAAGCAAGTTGATATTATTTGTGAGATTTAGATTTTGAATATTAATAAAAAATTAGCCTTTAACATTTTATAAGTATTTGATAATTTAGATTGATCCTATGAGTTCTAATTTGTTATAATTACGAATTCTTAGTTTGATCAAAATTCCTTTTAATCTTCAATCGTATCAATTAGTATTAGAGAGAGCATGGCTTGAAGGCCATGCAGATGTGACGCTACAAATGTTTCCATCTAAAACATACATCTTCATGAAAAACTTGTGGAAACTAGAAAAAATCGTCACATTTTCCTCCGATTCCTATAAAATTCGCAAACCAAAATAAATGATCTACTCCTTACTCAAATTCTCACTCTTGAAAACCAACTGTTCTTTACGCCTAGTGATGCTCTGGCAAATGATGACAAATTTATAAACTCCACCTTCACTTCACTAGGATCACCCACCACAATGCGTCGCCAACCCCCACATCTCACAACACCCCTTGTCCTAACTGAAAGATCACCATAAACAACTCCATTTTCTATGAATTCTTTAGCTTGAGCTGTTAAAAATGCTGATAAGAGTATCTGAGTGGACATTCCCAACTTTAACAGAAAGCTAGACCCCAAAGCTTATGGAGATTGGATTAATGTTGTTAAGGTCTTCTTTGATTAGAAGGATATGCCCAAAGATTAGAAGGTTAGGTTTGTCTCCACAAAACACTAGAAGATCCACCATTACATGGTGGCAGTTTTACCAAATCAGCAGCGAAAGGAGAGGCTATGCTCAAGTAAGTACTTGGGCCAAAATGAAGCTAAGTTTTGAAGAAAAGTATTTGCCAATCAATTATTTGCAAATCTTGTATCGAAAGTGCCATTTTCTATAACAAAAGTCTGATCAAGATGTGGTAAGTTCAATGAAAAATTTTAGTTCCTTAGCCAAATCAAGTTAGAAAAGACCGATGACTGATTAGTAGTTTGATATCTAAGCATTCGAAAACTTGCTATCTAGGAGGAGCTCACTGTACACTACTTGATGTCTCTAGAGGAGGCCTTTCAAATGGTCCTCAAGGCCGAGGGATAGCTGAGATCCCAAAGGACCATGCAACCCACCACTTTGGGACCCACGAAGACCAACACTTCATTCCATAAAACCTATTCTATTGAAAAGGGGAAAGGACAGACGAGTACGCCAATTGGGTTTTTTAATCGAAACAACAGTGTTGCCAGTAGGAAAGATGAGAGCTTTTGATGTAGAAAATGAGGACACTGCCCCTAGAATTGTCTGCAAAGGAGCAGCGAGTTTGGAGTCCAATTGGCCAACAAAGTCCCTAAGCATATTCCTGAAACAACCGAGGAAGACAACAATGAACAGCAGGAGGTTTTTGAGCCATATGAAGAGGTCAATTTCCCCAATGAGTCTTAACTAGCCCTCTAGCTAACAACCACGATGATTGGTTGTGAAATAATATTTACCACACTTATAAAATCACCCACGAGAAGCAATTTGTGTCAATTTGGTCTATATATAAAAATGGTCACAAAGTTAAACTTGTCATGGGAAGCTCATCCAAAGCCCTATCAGGTCTCGTCGTTTAAGAAAGGAGGAGGAATCACCATCCAAGAGTGATGCATTGCCACATTCTCCATCAGAAATGCGGTCTAGTGGGATGTCATATTGATGAATGCCAGTCACATACGACCAACAAATCCAACACGACGGTTATAAACAATACCTACACATTAACCTTCTAAGGAATAAGATTTTTTCTTCGGTGACTCAAAGATACTCTATTGTCCATAAAGGGGATGAATGGAGTTTTTCTGTGGTGACTTGAACATGAATCACCTGACCCGACCCAAATTGACTACGCGAAAAAATCAAACTATAATACTTATTATAAATTCATTATTAATATCAAACTCTTCGAAACGAGAGATTATATGAATGTCAATATAAAATAAAATTAAAGAAAACGTAATCCTAACATACCATCTAATATCTATAAAAACGAAAAATAAATCTCTCATCTCTCAAAATGATACTTCTAGACTCCAAAATCGTCTCTCTATCTAAAATTTTCACAACAAATGTATGATTTTCAGTAACACGATATCAACCTGCTCTATTCTAGAGTTGAAAAATTATAAGAGTGACTTAAATATTTAACAACTAGCATAATCAATAAGATAAGATTTCATTAAAACATCTCGGAGAATATCACCAAATATACCAAAGCAATAACAAAAAGCAATTAACCTTTAACTACCCGAGATTCTATACTATTTCATAACCATAACTCAAAAGTTACAAAGGTATCTAATAAGGATTTCCATCAAAACTGAACATCGAGAATGTAATTGGCATTTCATCATATTTGAATATAAATAAGAATATAAGTTATATTAAACTTATCTCAACAAATGTCCTAACTTAATAATATATTACAATAATTTTATTAGATCTTATTCAATTATTGTGAACAACCGACTACACCCCCATCGCTAACAGTTAGGTAATATCCACAAGGTTTCAATACTTACAAGTTTGATAATTGATCAACTCAATGATCTTATGATATTTTGTCACTCATGATGTATAAGTATTGAACCTAATTCCATCGGATAATATTCTTGTTATCTCATTAGGGTAAGCCCAAAATATGCTATGGTCATATCTCATGGTTTAAGCGGAGCTATGCCGAAACGAAAAATAAAATATCCTATCTCAATCAGCATGTCAAGCCTAACACATCTCAGTGTGATATCCTTTGATATTTTATTGCACATTATTTATAGGATTAAAAATATCCATCTATGGATATAGACCTCAATCCATCAATATATAGAAATAAAAAAATAAAAAATTATAAATTATATTATGGTCTCACAGATTTTATAGTCCTTGTGATCAATGTTTTTATGTAATTTTTTTTATTTTAAATATAGATATTAAGAACATACTCACATATCTAATGATAATGAAAGAAGGGTAATTTAACGACCAAGGATAAGAGAACAATCTCTAGAATAACTATACTAAGCCTCACACCTAATATTTGGATCGAAATAACTTTCTAGTCCTCTAATGTTTGAAAATTGGCTTGCACGCTGGGCTTAGTTATATAAAAAATAAGAAAAATTGAATCATACGAATATAAAACTAAGCATATATCATATATACTTTATTTGTTACATTATTTTATAACTAAAACCAATAAAACGATGAGGAGAATTTCATAAATTTTGATTAACAAGAAAGTATAGAGATCATATTGTTCAACAACTACAAATATTTTACTTGTATAATGCGTGAGATTATGACAAGATAGGAGTATCATTTACCTCAAGACACATGAAAATATTGGATCAATAAAAATGACTATTTATCACCGCTACTCTCTAAATAAAATATAGAATCATTACTAAAGGATCGGTCTAAAGTAAAGGAAAAAGTTAAAACCATTTCTCTTTTCTTTCTCTTTCTAAATTACAATTTTCTCTCCCTTTCAAACATTTAGAGGATAATGTAACAAAAACAATAAATAAATAAAGTCATCACTTAAATAGAAAAATAGGTGATGGTGTGAAGGAAATCAAATAAAATTGATTAGGGGATGAATCAAGCTTTACACTTAATTCCTTTCTTAATTTTTACTGAGTCCCTAATTTGTTAACAAGGTAAAATTCTCTTAAATACATGAAAGGAGAAGCCAATTATAGGAAGATGGGAGTGTATTCATATTTGATGATATAAAAACTTTAAAAATGGAGGCCAAGAAAAAGGATAAACTGAGTGTCAATGAAACCCAACCATAATTCACTTCTATATTAATTAACAATTTAATAACAAGATAAGAATTAAATTAATTAATTATGTGATAATTATGATCCATGCATGAGAGCAGGATGAAAATGATGGAAAAGTAAGAAGCACGAGTTCTACTATTTTCTAATTGTGTTTAACACCTTTTCCAATTTAAATTATGACTAAGGTTAATTTTAAAATCAATACTCTAATTAATTAATTATTTATTTTTAATTGCACACATAAGTACATAATAAAGTAATAACAAATCCTAATAAATATTCTAAGACATTAATATTAATTATTGGCTACTGATAGAAGAATTACCAAAATACCTTGTCAATATTTTTGTAAATTTAATCCAGCTGGTTTTTAAAATAGAATTAGTTTAGGCTCACTTGCATTAAATAGTTCATTAATTACCTTTAATAATGACCCCTTCCATATCAAAAGTCCAATAAGCTCAAAGCAAAAATACTAGGATATTACAGTTCTCCCCTTTAAAGAATTTTTTCATAAAAATACATATTTTATATCTTGAATAAAAATTAATATTTCTCCTTCATGTCTTCTTTTTACTCCCACATCGCTTTGCTCTAGTTATGGGGCCTCTATAAAATTTTTACCATTAGAATAGTCATTCTAAAAAGGATTTTCTCTTAGCAATCCAATATCTGAATTGGTTGCTCTTTGAAAGATAAGTGATCATGTACTTGTAATGGCATGAAGTCAATCACATAAGGTGGGTTGTGCAAATAATTGTTAAGTATAAAATTATGAAAAATATTGTGTACTATAGACAAGGTTAATACAGTCCAAAATCTTAAAATGTCCTAAAAAATGAAGTTCAAGCTTCTCTTTCATCTCGAAACATGTCAAGCCCATTCATGGCGAAACTTTCAAGAAAATCGTATCACCAACCTCAAATTGTTAATCTAGTTATCTCTTATCAGCCTAATTCTTCTATCTACTCTGAACTATACGAAAATAATCTCCAATCAAGTTGAACTTCTTCGTGGTCTCCTACACAAGTTGGATCTCATAATCCTTCGATTATCAACATCATCCTAGGTAACTGGAGGATGACACTTTCTCTTATAAAGTGCCTAAAAAAGGAACCTTGAAAATATTCATCTGATGACTATTGTTATACACAAACACTGCCAGTGGTAGATGTGAATCCCAATTGCCTCCATAATCAAGTACAGATAGCCACAACATATTCTTTAATGTCTGAATGGTTCGTTCGAATTATTCTTCCATTTGTGTATAAAAAGTCGTGTTAAATCTCAACTTTGTGTCCCGAACTATTATTGTGAACTTCACAAAAAGCTCAATACAAATTGTGGTTCTTGATTGAACACAAGAGTGATTGAAATCCCGTGAAATGACAGGATCTTGTCAATGCATAATCTAGTAAGACGATCCAACGAAAAGACCATAATGGTTAAGAAGTGAGCTGATTTTATCAATCAATCTATGATCACCCATAACGCATTATGATCACCTATTGTCTTCAGAAGCCTAGAAATGAAAATCCATAGCTCACTTGTTACTCAGAATATGCATATGCTATAGTTTTCATACTGGTTGCTGATATTTTGTCTTAATTTGACAGCATATCAAGCACTTAGAAATATGGTTTGTGACATCCTTTTTCAATCTGCTCTACTAGAAAATTTTCTTCATATATTAGTACATCTTGATACTGCCTAGATGTATTGTATACCTAAAATGATGAGTCTTGCCAAGAATCTCCCTTAGCAAGACCATATTATCAGGAATACATACTCGGTCATGATACCTTAATACACTATCCTTCTTGACGAAAAGGATTGGTGTTTCCCGTGGTGAGGTATTGGGCTGAATGAAAAAAAATCAAGCAACTCGTGTAATTGAATCTTTAATTTCTTCAACTTTAATGGGCTACAAGATGGAGGACCTTAGAGATAGGTGCTGTTCCGGAAACTAACTCAATAATGAAATCAACATTGCACTTTTGTGCAAGTCCTACTAATTCCTCTTGAAACACGTTAGGGTATTTCTACACCATCGAAATATCCTCTAACTTGGGATTCTTCACTTCTAAAGCTATTACAAAGAAGCTTCCATCAAAGTAAGGACCTTCCATGGGTTGGCTACATTCTACTAGAGCTTCATTCGGAATTTCAATTCCATTATTGCACCTGTGACCAATTGTATAAAAGCAGGCGAGTTTTCCAAAAAAGGAGTGAGCTCAGAAGAGCTTTGCCTATATTAGCACTCACTTATTTCATAGAGGTATCCATGGTTGAAAGTGATGCCTTTCACATTGGTATTTGCATGGTTTAAAGCCATTGAGGTCATCCAATTACTTTTTTTAGTGAGAAATTATATGAGATCAAGAAACAATGCTCAACTTATGTTGTTAGATTCTTCGTGGTGGTCTAAGCTTTTGGGCTTTGACTATGAGTCTCTTCACTTCCTACACGCTTAAATGAAATTAAACTCTTAGCATGTAAAGTGGGTTTTCTTCCAACAAGAATATATGTTAGTCCCCAACAGGAGTTTCCAATAGAGTTGTTAATGCCCTAAGCCAAAAGGATTGTCTCCTCCAAACTTTATTGTATGAGGCCACCAATTTTAATTTGCTTCTTGAAAGTTATCTTGCAATTCGTATTTCTCAAAGATTTTGAAGCTTTGCTCACATAGTTCCAAGGACCCATTTTGCCTAACCGATGGGTATTTTTTCCTTAGAGAATTAATTACGAATACTTGAAGGATCCTTGCATCTTATGTTATTTCAAGCTCCATAGTGGCTTCCTTGACATAGACTTTGGGCAAGACAAAATGCTCAATTTAGTGCAAAAAAAGATACTTTTGGCCAAAGCTTAAACGTGATGTAGAGAGATTTTTAAAAAGGTGTATCACTTGCCAATGTACCAAAAACGAACAACAAATCATAGACTACATCAACCTCCATGGAAGGATCTCAGCATGGACTTCATCTTGGTCCTTCCTTGAACTAACCATAGCCATGACTTGATCTTTGTTGTGGTAGATTGATTTTCTAAGATGGCCCATTTTATTCCATGCAAGAAATCCACGCATGCTTGCTGTGTCACTCAACTCCTCTTTCATGAAGTGGTCTAGCTACAGGGTGCACCCTTTACCATAACTTCTAATTATGACACCCAATTTATAAGACAAATTTGGCAAATATTGTGGGGACTTATGGGGACCAAGTTACAATTCTCAAGCACTTGACACCTGCAAATAGATGGGTAAACGAAAATTGTTAAACAATCCATTGGCAACTTATTTTGCAGCTTTTAGTCGACCGCCCAAATTCTCAAGCACTTAAGGAAGGCACGCGTTGTCTCATTAGCTGGGATTGTTTCCTTCTCTAGCGGGTAGCGGCTTTCCAAATTTTATGCCTTCCTTTTGAGTATATTATCGTTGGAAGGCTCCACTTGGTAGAAATTGAAAAAATCTGGTGCCTTCCTTATGTGAAAGGCGTCAATCTTGTCAATGTCCTTTTTGGAGTTGGTTGGATTTATGGAAGGCGTAGAGTTAGGAAAAAAGCCGTTGCTATCTGCCTGTTAGAGCGTGAGCTCAAGTAGGTCAGGCTCGTGAAAAGCCTTTTTATTCTTATCCTGTTGCTACAGTGATTCTGATCAACGCACGGGTTGACTGTCCTGAGCACGAGTAGGCCGCCCGCCTGTACCTCAGTCGGTCAATACTGGTTGCGTGTTTGGGCCTTTCAGGAATTTGGCCCTCATTTCCTGTTGGGCCAACGTTAATCGTTCAACAGTGGATCTGGGCCGCCTTTGACTATTAGGCCAGCCCATTTATAGTACACCCATCAAATGAGAGCAACAAATTAATAATTTCAGTGATATTTAGGTAAAGTGCTATGAGTTGGTGTGCAAAGTAAGGTACAAGTGGACGCTCAAATACGGGAGAACCTTTTTGAGTTTCAATTTAGTTTTAGACTTTGTGTCTAGACGACTTTATATTTTGAGTAGTATGGCTTAGGGGATTGTGGTGGACCCAATGGGATGATAGAAGTTGGATACATAGTATATCCATGGATCGTCCTTATTTTTCTCGGTAATGACTTTCTATGTATTAGTTTTAATCGCATGAGTGTGGTTTCTATCAGTAACAAATGACACTTCTACAATTATATATTATGAAATTTTTTTACGGTATACTCGATTGTATAAGTATGTTGTTAATTTTTTATGGTTAAAGAATATAAAATTTATAAAATTTTAATGTAGTAAATAATTATCAAATACTAATCTTTATATCATGATAGTGGTGAGGTATATTGTTCAATTAGATGGATACTTATGACTATCATATGATATGGTATTGAGAAATATTAAGGCAACGAATGTTGAGTATGACACGTTGTCGTGATTCTCGTATCTTTGGTTGGTAGAGAGAATCTAAATAGCGATCTTGTTATATCTAATAACTTAATAATTATTAATTGATACTTAACTCAAATTTATGCTGTGACTCTATAACGAATACAATTAGACAATTCAATAAATAATATATCAAAGCCCAAGATCCAGTATCCATATTTGAAAGTAATTCCAATAAATTATTACCTGAATAACTAATATTTAACTTAAAAAAAAATATCACAAACTCAATAATAAAATATTCAATATCTAAATTAAAATATAAATTAAATGCACTCAGCCATCAATACAAACGGTCCAAGTCTAGATTAGCAAACTCTAAATTTAATAATCAAAATGCAACAAAACATTGTAAACTATTTCTCTACAAATAGCTTTCTCAAAGTTCAAAATTCTTACAAATGACATCTGAGCTCACTTGTCCAAAATGCTAACAAAATATGATAAAAGTAAGTTTAATACTCAACAAAAAATATTTGTACTTATTAAAAAAATAAAGTTTAGTACTCTACAAAATATATTTAATTTATATATGGATAATAGTGAATGAAATATGAGAATGAACAATAATTATAATTAAAAATTAAAATACTTAAAATATTAAAATAAGGATAAAATATGTAAAATTGTATGAAAATATAAGAACCAAATATCAGTGATAACCTTATAAACAAATATTAACTTATGATTATTTTTATATAGTAAAAGGCCATGTATTACTATTCATGACCTGTAGGTGTACTAACTGTATATTATTTATTATATTCTAACCCATAGATATTAGGTTTAATCTTTAATTTATAAATAATATATTAAGATATTTCTGAATATATTTTATAGATTCTCTATAACAGTTCTCATTTAACTAAAATGAAAATTTCTATATCAAAAAATAAATATTCAAAATTTTCCTCTTTATTAGAAAAATAAATAATCTTTATCAAAATTCATACAAAGTTCTCATCAAAATACATGTACAAAAGAAATATGTAAGGATAATTTCTCAAAAATTTTAGGGTTCCAAGGTAATATGCTTAAATCAAGGTACAAGACTTCAAACTCTTATAAAATTGATGGGTATACCAATAATGGGCTGGCCCAAAGAGAAGTCAACGGAAGTCCAAGAGGGTCAGTCAACGTTCTTACGGCCCACTGAGAAGGCGGGCCCAGAAACTAAAAAGCCCAAAACCGAAACGGTCAACGCTGGCGTTGACCGTCTTGTCGGCTAACTTGCTCAATGACGGTCAACTCGATGTTGACCGTCATGCAAAGCGAACCGGGACCTTTAGAAGCTTTCCTACAGTAATTGGCCCATTCCATTATGGCCCACAGCCCATCAGTGGATCGCTATCCACTCTCCTTTCATCCTCTACGAGGGCGGCCAACACGCTAACGGTCAACTCAAGTGTTGACCGTCTGCGCCCTGCACATTGGGCCCAAACGACGTCTTTCTACAGTAATGGGCCTACTCCGTTTGGGCCCATGTCTAATCCCACGACCAACCACAGCCTTCCACGCATCTTCCACGATTCTAAAAGGATATTGACAAGATTGACACCCTTCAAATAAGGAATGCGCCAGATCTTCCAAATACCTTTCCCGCCAAGGCACTCCAACGATAATATATTGAGAAGGAATGAGGTAAACTTAAAAAGCTGTTGGCCGCCACACAAGGAAACTATCACACCCACCTTGGCAACTGGCATCTACTCCAGAAGGTAAGCCATCCAATGTGGAGATAGGGGACCACGCCTTCCAAAGAAGGGGGATCACCCTCTCGACAATAAATAAACCCTAGAACCCTCGTTCTAGGTACGCTTTCATTTAGGCTTTCATTCACGCTGTCATTCACGCTTTGATTCACGCTTTCATAGAAGCCTTCATACACCCATACTGACTGATACATATTGAATTATACAAAAGATCCTAAGTGTTCTAAAACGAGCTCTCTATCGCCTACTGTTGACAGAAGCTCTCAGAACCTCAAACCATCTCTAAGGCAACAAGCGAGCCCTTCACGGTCGTTTCCT
>JAOVVI020012114.1:0-12360 GCA_028571085.2 Nepenthes alata | reverse complement strand
TGAATCCTAGGAATTAATTAAACCTATATACCTCGGAATAGATGGGGATACTTTTCCTGGATCTTGTCCTCTCTCTCCCATGTCGCCTCCTCACGGGAATGATTTCTCCTTAAAACTTTCACGAGAGGGATCGTATTTGAGCGCAAAATCTTATCTTTACGATCCAAAATCTCCACTGGCTTCTCCAAATACGATATATCCTCATTGACAACCAAATGGCAACAATCAATCATGTGCGCCGGATCGCGGACGTATACCCTCAACATCGATACATGAAAGACGTTATGCACCTCGGCCAAATTCGATTGCAACGCCAACCGATACGCCACCTTTCCGACTTTCTTTAGAATCTCAAAATGTCCAATAAAGCATGGCCTCAACTTCCCTTTAACGCCAAACCTTGTTGTTCTTTTCGACGGTGAAACTCTAACCCTATATTTGGTTGAAGGAAATTAGATGGGAATAAATTTTTATTCCCTAGGAATGGATATTCTTTCATTTGGTTATAAATTTAACCAAAAATAAATATTTCTAGGAAATATTTATTCTCACATTTGTGGGAATAATTATTCCCACTATTTTATTATTATTATTATTGTTGTTATTATTGTTGTTGTTATTTTTACATATTATTATTATTATTATTATTATCATTATTCCCACCTTATTCATCATACTATTCTACAAATCAAATAATATAATACTAATTTTTACCTTATTCTATTTTAACAACTAAATATGGGAATAATAATTCCAACACTATTCCCATATTATTCTATTCCCTAGAATAACAATTTTATTCTCATTTTATTCCATTCTAGTAACCAAACATACCGTAAGAAACACAAAATCACCAACCTCAAATCGAAACTCTGATCGTCTTCGGTCCGCATAACTCTTCTGTCGACTCTGACCAACCCTCAACTTTTCAACAATCACCGCAATATTTTCCGATGTCTCTCTGATTACATCGGGCCACAAAAGTCGTATATCTCTAGTCTCCTCCCAATGGATCGGAGATCAATACTTCCAACCATACAGTGCCTCAAATGGAGCCATGTCGATACTTGCTTGGAAACTATTGTTGTACGCGAACTCCACCAACGCCAGGTGATCATCCCAACATCCTTTAAACTCCATCACCGAGGCTCGAAACATATCCTCCAAAATCTGAATGGTCTGCTCTAACTGACTATCAGTTTAGGGATGATACACCATATAGAACTTTAGATTCATCTCTAACTCCTGATGCAAACTTTCAAAATTTAGAAACGAAGCGTGGATCACGATCGGACACAATAGATGTTTTCTCACCATGCAGTCTAACAATCTCATTAATATACAGCTGCACCAGGCGATCGTGGGAGTATTAGTCCAAATGGATATAAAATGTGCCGATTTTGTCAACCAATCCACAAAGACCTAAATTGCATCGTGATTCCTCGATGTCCTAGGCAAATCAGAAACAAAGTTTATCGAAATATCCTCCCACTTTCTACTTGGGATAGGCAACGGCTACAACAATCCTGAAGGCTTCTTCCTCTCAACCTTTAGTTGCTAACAAATGAGGTATCGCCCAACGAAGGCAACTATCTCCCTACACATGTTCATCTACCAGAACATCTTATTCAAATCCTGGTATATTTTATTGATCTCAGGGTGAATAGTATACCTAATTCGATGCACCTCCTTCATGATATCTTCCTTTAGATCCATATCATCAGGCACACATAGTCGCTCTCGAAATCTCAAAACCCCATCAGCACAAACACAAAAATCAATCCAAGAATCCCTACCAAAATCACCAACAATGTCTATAAAAAATGGATCATTCACCTGCCCTTCCTTAATCCTTCGGAGGATCTCAGGCTGCACCTATAGGAAAGATAGCATCATACGATTTCCCTTGACATAACACTGGATGTGGCAAAATTTTAGGCAATCCAGCATCTCTATCTGCTTTATCTACATCGTCGCCACCAAACTAGTCCGGCAACTTAGAGCATTCGTAACTACATTCACCTTCCCCGGTCGATACTGAATCTCACAATTATAGTCTTTAAAGAACTCGATCCATTACCGCTGCCTCATATTCAACTCCTTCTGTGAAAATAGATACTTTAGGCTCTTATGATCGAAGTATACCAAAAATTTCTCACCGTAAAAATAGTGCCTCCAAATTTTTAATGCAAATATTACGGCGGTTAACTCCAAATTGTGAGTCGGGTAGTTCTTCTTGTGGGCCTTTAATTATTGAGACCCATAGGGAACCACCTTCCTATTCTGCATTAAAACACATCAGAGCCCGACCTTAGAAGTATTGCAATAAACCTCAAAACCACTAGAATCATCAAGAAGAGTTAGAATCAGTGCTGAAATCGACCGATCCTTTAACTCCCGGAAGCTATGAACACATTTCTCAGTCCATTCAAATCTGGCTTCCTTCTTCGTCAACTGGGTAAGTGGCAAGGCAATATGAGAGAAATTCTCCACAAGTCAACGATAGTAGACGACCATACCCAAAAAGCTACAGACCTCTGTCACAGTTATCGGTGGATCCCAACTCATCACAACTTTGACCTTTTTCGGATCTACTAAGATACCTCCATTTAAAATGACATGGCCCATAAACACAACCTTCTCAAGCCAGAATTTGCATTTCTTCAACTTCGTGAATAATCAATACTCCCTAAGGTTCTAGAGGACAATCCTCAAATGCTTCGCATGCTCTACATCACTCCTCGAATAGATCAGGATGTCGATGAAGACCACTATAAACTTATCCAAATAGGGCTGAAAGACCCGATTCATCAAATCCATAAATACTGCAGGAGTATTAGTCAACCCGAATGGCATAACGAGAAACTCATAATGGCCATATCACGTCTGGAATGCCATCTTTGCTACATATTCCTGCTTAATCCAGAGCTAATGTTACCCTAATTGAAGATCGATCTTTGAGAACACTCGAGTTCCTTACAATTGATCGAAGAGATCATCAATTCGTGGAAATGGGTACTTATTATTTATCGTGATCTTATTTGACTCATGATAATCCACACAAAGCCGCAAAGTCACATTCTTCTTCTTCACGAATAGGACCGAAGCACCCCATGACGAAATGCTGGGTCTAATAAAGCCCATATCCAGCAAATTCTGTAACTGCTGCTTCAACACTTTCAACTGAGCAGGGGCCATGCGATTAAGGGATCCTCAAAATAGGTGCCGATCCTGGCACAAGATCAAATCTGAACTCGATCTCACGGTGTGGCGGTAGAGTAGACAGCTTATCTGGAAGCACATCCTCGAACTTGCACACAATCAAAATCTCATTCCCTGACAGCTCATGGCTCTCCACAGCACTAGTATAAGCCAGAAAGGCTTCACATTCGCTCGTCAACAGATGGTGAATATAGAGGGCCGAAATAAAGCTAGATTCCTTCAATCTTTGGATTCCTTGAATGTGAACGGACTCCCATTCTGGGATTGTAAAATCTACCATCTTATGGAAATAATCAATAGTTACATGATATTTTGACAACCAATTCATACCCAGAAAAACATCAAAATCATGAATCTCTAGAAGAATCAGATCAACAATAAAAAAATAAACCATTCACCTCAACAACACACCCAGGGTACAAAACATCAGTGATAATAGAAGATCCCGTGGGCGTCAAAACAACCAAAGAGAATTTAAGAATCATAGGAGAGAATGCAATATGATAGGCGAACCAAGGTGAAATAAACGAATGTGTAAACTCAGAATCAAAAAGTACTGTTGGCGCAGTGCCACAAATGGAGAGAATACCTTCAACCACATTATCTGATGCTTTCACTTCACTTGCCGTCACCGCAAAGGCATTTACTTGGACGACGGGCTTGGGAGTGAGGGCCTTCTTCGAATGAGGGCATTCCTTGATCTTATGCCCCAACTGGTCGCAATTAAAATAGATGCCCGACAACATATAACAGGGCTTGTTCCCATGCATCTTCCCACAATGTTGACATGAGCTAGCTAAAGCTTGTGAAGATGATGTGGTATGACTACCCTTCTTCTCTAAATCTGGCTGCCTTATTTTCTTAGACGGTCTCTCAAAACTCACGCCAGAGTTAGCACCAACTCTACTCTTACTCGGTAACCACTTTTCGAAGAACTCTTCTTTGGCAAGCTCTTGCTCATGGATCAAAGTATGATCCAACACATCCGCATAAGTCGACAACTTTAATGTCGCTAGCTACTTGCGAATATCGTCCTACAAGCCTAGTAAAAACATTCTTGCCTTCCTCTCCTCATCGTCGGCCATGTATGAGGCGAACTGCGATAACTCTATGAACTGGGCATCGTACTCGGCTACAATCCGAGAACCATGTCTCAAGCGAATGAACTCCTCCTCCTTCTTAACACGGAGGGTGTTTGGGAAATATTTTTTCATGAATACTTCCTCGAACAAAGGTCAGGTAATTTCATCCTCTGGTATCCCCAAAGCTCTCTTCTTCATTTAACACCAGTGGTGTGCCTCGTCCTCCATTCGATAAGATGCAAATAAAACCCAGTCCTCCTCGGGACATTGAATAACATTGAATACCTTCTTCAACCGTTCAAACCATGTGTCCACTTTGATGGGGTCAAGCTCACCCAAAAACTCCAGGACTCTCTCCTGAACGAAACAATCATAAGTAGAAGGTCCAAGATTAGCAGGTGCCTACACAGGAGCCGGAGCAAGAACAGGGGCAAGATTCCTTTGCTCCATGTTCTCAATAATATTAGCCATTTGACCCAACAAATTTAAATATTTAGTTTTTCGATCTCACGACTGACCACCTCCCCGCGAACCTCTCCATCTAGGTGGCATGATCGGTTTTTCATGACACTTCGAAACAAGAACAATTATGAAGTAGTCAAAATATTAAACTCTTATTAAGACATTATAATCTACTCAATTAAATAGGACTATCGTCCTACCTTAGTTCTAGTCTAAGTTACACAAACTAGGATACCCAGAACTATATAATTTAACTTAGTCATTCTATATCTAAATCTACCTATTCAGTCTTAGCTTATACTACCTAAGCTTTCACATAAAATCTAAATCAAACCTAAGGCATCTCTTTCTCTGATACTAATTATGATGAACCGTATTTTTAATCAAAAATTTGGTAGAGTTTTGACTATAACACGATCATCGGTCTAATATAAAATATGTACAAATCTCTGTACAACATCCACATAATCCATACAAACACAAAACACAGGATCCAGAAGCCACAATTAGACACACATAGCATCGACGTCATAACTCTGGATTTGATATCTGCTCAAACAAGATACCACTAAGTATCCAAGTATAATCATAAAAACCTGTGAAAGTATATACATCCATCATATACAGCAAAATCTGAACTACGTATACATCAATATACAAAAACATCTCAAACAATACAAGGTATCCATCTCATACAAAACCACAAAACTAAATCGCAAAAGCTCTTCAACCGAGATCTACGGCCTATCCTGCTCCTACTTCTTACTCAGTCTCATCGGGTATAAGAGTGTGCTCATCTGAAAGGATCATGATACTTCACATGATTTAAGGCCTACCTACGTACTTAACTTCCTACAGCGAACGACATATTTATCACCCGGTACATGGGGCCAATAACGAATACCGCGTGGTATCCGATATACCTATCACTCGGTATACGGAGTCAATAAAATGCCACGATACACGTGCTTTCACAGTAACATCCTAAGGTATGCCAAAGAATATCAACCGTTATAATTCACGGTCAGGATAAATTCTTAAATTTTTACTGTAATATTAATGGTCTTCCAAGGGATATTACCCCTCAAAATATAAATTTGTGGTCTTGATTTCATGATTTTTTATTCTTTGAGGGAAGGTCCACCAAACGTTTTTCACATAGTTCTCATTTTGGGAGAACGAATCTTATATGTATCAAATTATGGTATTTCCTTCGTATACTTGCAAATTTTTATATATTGTTTGGGTTTAAATTTTCATATGACTTAAATTATATACATGTACATCATAAAGTATGAAAAAAAAAACTCTCACCACCGTGAGCCCAAACATGACTTTTAAGGCTTCCAGATGACATTTTCTTTACAATTGATTAACAATCATATTTTTCAGAACATACAACTAATCATATGCAATATATGCAACTTAATTAACAATTAATCAAAGCAAAAATTATGTAAAATTACATAAATGCCTCAAGTGAATAGTGATTTCACAGGTTTAGGTGTAAAATGGAGCAAAATATAAAAAATTGGACACTCAATCGGTAAATAATCCTATTCAAGGTATGAGTTTTCGTTATCTAGGGCTAAATTAAGCTTGGAACTCAAGATAAACTGGTAACAAAAGTCAGGCATGCGTCTAGGGTTTCATTGCAATTGGACCACGTGAATCGAGGGAAAAATCGAACATTAAACGACAAGCAATTCATGCAAGGATCATGGGTTCTATGATATACTTGTTTTGGGTTAGTATCGAAATGAAAATATCCAAGAGAATATAAATAAAAATCAAAAGAGAGAACAAAGAGGGTATAAGTGTACTTATCTTGACACAATCTACCGCTTCTCTAATTGGCTCGTATTTAAAATCGAACCCGAAGACCTCGTTTTCACTCCTCTCTACTCGCCAGCTCTCTCTCTCTCATCTCCTTTCTTCCTCCTCACTTCTGATTTTTTTTGAACCCCTGATTTATCCCCCTTCCCCTGCTTCTCATGTTATTATTATTATTATTATTATTATTATTATTATTATATACATTTACCCCTTTTTATTTAAATCTCAAGGCTCATATCGATACTCGGGGGACCGAACGGGGGCATTTCGGGCGCCGGCCCAACAAATCCAAATATTCTCCAAAATTTTATAATATTTAATTAATTAATTTATTTATTATACTCAAATTACCTAAAATAATAAATAAATTTAATTAAATCGAATAAAAATTTGGGATATTATAAATTTGAATATATAATTTTAAAATATACAAAAGTTACATTATGAGATTTTCAAATATGTTAACTGTTCACAATAAGAATTTATAGAAAATTAGTAACATTTTATGGTTTTAACATTCCTATTTGATTGTTAAGAGAAAAGGAACAATTTTTGAGTGTAAAATCAATACATGTATAACATATACTCGAAGGTTTAAGACATACGGGAGCATTACATATAAAAACTAAAGTAAATAAGAGCATTTAAGTATAATTTTAGAACACATATTATTATAGGAAAGTTATAGTAAATAATATCATGAATTTTATAAAAGTTTCATAGAATAGAAGTAGGATCACATGCATATAAAGTGTAAATTTTTTAGCAATAAAAATATCACATGTATGAGTATTTAGAATAATAAAATTTAAAAAAGTAAAAAAAAATCAGTAATAAAAGAACGGGGGTTTAAATATACTTGTCTTAATTTAATTTTATCAAAAATTGCTTGATTTCTCGTTGGTTTCACATGTTTCTCTCCATTCTTTTTTCTCTTCTTATATTCTGTCTCTTATATTTTTCAAAGACCAATTCAAAATAACTCAAATTTAGTAAAAAAAAATATCTATTTATTGTAAGATGGCACATCATGCATAGGTTAGAAATGGATTAAGTGCGACCGTACATGTATGCCAATCAAGTGCACATTGAGTGCCAAGACAAAAGCCTTATGGTGTTTGACCGTCCCTCTGATGTGAATCAAGCGCTAGTAATCTGCCAAAACTACATACGAGCATCTCTTGGATGTGTATCAAGTATTAAAAATCTACCAAAAGTATAGTTGAGTATCCCAGATGCGTACTTCAGGTGCGATCCTTATATCCAAAACACACACGTGCACATGTTAGGCGTCAGTCAAGCATTACTTCCGATATGATGGTCAAAATGTTGATCTTTATCCAATTCTTTATTTAACTTTAAAATTTTTTATCATAACTTAATTAATTAATGAATTAAAACTTGCACCTTACACAATGGCTTCGAACAATCATACAATTCCTTGACAAATGGTGCACCCACTAAGCATTTCAATAGCCTCTTCTTCTGTCTTCCATATTCAGAAGGGTACACAGAAGGACAAATGGAAAAGCCAGCGAACATTCTTAGTTGCAGGAAGTTGATGACTAATCTATAGTAGTTACCTCACCTCTGGATATGGCAAGAATAAAATCATTACAACATGTCAACCGACAAACTTCTTAAAGTG
This sequence comes from Nepenthes alata, assembly GCA_028571085.2. Lineage (NCBI taxonomy): Eukaryota > Viridiplantae > Streptophyta > Magnoliopsida > Caryophyllales > Nepenthaceae > Nepenthes > Nepenthes alata. The sequence goes on along the minus strand of JAOVVI020012114.1, from coordinate 4,110 downwards.
GCACAGAGAACCAAGTGTCTATAAGGACTATCTTTTGGTATGACTTCCATCCCCTCAAGGATGGGCAAGGGATCTAGAAGGGTCCCCAAGGCACTAGATTTCCTTTAGCCACTCCATCGGGAATGACAATCCAAATGGAGGAGTCATCTAAAAGAAGGGAACTAAGATAGTCTTTGATCTAAAAGAAAGAAATTGAGAAAATTTTCATCTTCAACACTCAAAAAAGCATCTCCCCAAGGCGATACTCCCACCCTCTCCATTCTAGACGAGTGATTCTCCCTTTAAGGGAAGATTCAAAAAACCTAGCTAATTCCATCAACAACAATGTTTAAGAGTAAAGGATGAATTAAGTTGAATATAGACGAGCCTTCTTAGGCAAAAGAACAAGCAAAAAACAGAGTTTTGGGTAACAAACTAGTATAATACACATAATAAATGTATGGAATATCTACTATCAATGCCAATCAAGGCACTATGGCAAGATGACCTTGCTAGGGTGATATGTCGATTCAATGAGTTCAACTTTTTTGGGAAGGAATGCTCACCACATGGAAACTGACAATCATACTTGGGTTAGACATACATCCTTGAAGCTCGATCTCGTGCTTCAAAGCTAGGGGCTAGTGTTGGGTCCAACTGATATCAAAAACATTAACGAGCCTAAGAGGAGAAAGAGAACTCAAGAGCTGATAGTTTACATGTGAGTCTAGATATTCTAGAGGCCCCACACTATGTGGGCCGATGAAGCAATGTGTAATATAACATGAAACTAGAAAATATGGGTCCAATCTGTTGATCAGCCATCATGTGTAATCCGCCTATGATCCGCCCTAGGATAATTACGACTTAACCACCCACAATCAACGATGTTAGCCATGGTTCCATAATCGCATGGCTAGAAACGTGTCTTATTCTCTCATCGGTCTTGAATAATTAACGAGATTATTCCATCTTAACTAATCAATTTAGTTAATATCTTACTTTACTACATCTCAAGACTCAAAATGAGACCAATAATTGTTTTAAAAATTCTATGAGTTTGCACAATGGATGTGACTCTAGAATTATATGTCAACAATCACATCATAAGATTCAAAATATCATATCATCAAGTGGCTAGAATTTTTAACTATAACCTGACTTCGAATATTCGCAAGATCAAACGTTTTATCGATATTAAAGTCTTGAATTTAGCTACTAAAAGATAACCAATATCCAACATAGCCACAAAAACATCACAGCATTTATGTAATACAATCCATTATCTAGATTAAATTATACATCGTAAGCTAATGTCCTAGGTATAGTACAATATTTGATCACTTGTAACTACAAATTCTAATTTTTCTCGAGTAGCCTCATCACCAACATTCCCAACCTACAATTGAATCCCAATCCCACTAATTTCAAGAGGATTAACGAAGAAAACAAAAGAAAAAATAAATCAAATACTCGATAAGGTTTATAATTTACATAATTCAACATATAATTCATCACAGAACTATGCTAGGAGGGACATGATTAAAATCAAATAAAAAGCCATACAATTTCCATAACATTTGTACAAAAGGTTCTAATTGGATAAATTTGTTACTTACTCTAATAATGTTCTTTGAAAATATCCTGAAGTTATGCTAATTATTAAGGATAAATGGCTAATATGACCTCACCGATAAAGAAGTGAATAATTAAAATCTGGGTTGTATTTATTTTTATACAACCAAAGGTCTTACACCATTATTCAAGATCCGTAAATGGTCTATCATACATATAACCTTATAAACAAACTAAACGTCATTTTCATCCCGCACATAACAGATTCGAATCTTGATTACCACTATAATATATTAAGATATATCATTGTATATTACCACTGATTTCTTACAATGATTTGATATGTAATAAAAGAAAAAAAACTCAACACAAATATAAATAGTTATTTTTATTTTTTCTCAGTTTAAAAATAAATATTTTTAATTCTTTCACAAATTATAAAAAATTTAACTAAATTATTTCAAATACATGCCATGCAATGCCTTGACTTTTTGTAAAAATTTAAACTAATTCATTTTAAAATATGTAAAAGCTACTTTGTAAAAATTTTTAACATATGGGCTGTTTTCAACAAAAATGATAGAAAACCCATAGAAATTTTTTGGTTTCAACATTTCAATTTAATTGCCAAGTATGTAGGAGCAAATTATAGCAAATTTAAGAAGTGTAAGGTATATAATTGAGAATTTAGAACATGTTAAATATTATGTATGAAGTTTACAACATATGAGAGTATTAAATCAGAATTTTAGTATATGTATAAATATAAATATAAAAAAATAATTTGACAACACAAAATATATGAATTAAGAATATAAATTTTATAAAATTATAGGGAATAAGAGTAAGAATTCATGCATATGAAGTATAAATATTTTAGTTATAAAAATGTGATATGTATGAGTATTTAAAATAATGAATATGTAGTAAAATGAAAAAAAAGTAATAATCTTAACTTTTAAATTTGACAAAATCTTTCTTCTATTATCTTTAATTGACCTTCTCTAGCCTTCTCTTTCTCATTCTCTCTCATCCTCTTCTCTCAAAATTTGACAAAAAAGGACCAAAAATCAGTCAAACGTGACTTATATAAAAGATTGGCACACGTGTACGCCGTCAGATGTGCATTGGGTATCACAATAAAATATTGTAATGCACAAGCGACCTCTACAATGCGCATATGACACTAGCAATCTGTCAAAAATAAGCTTGAGCATCCCTCGAGTGTTCATCAAACGTGAATATTTTGTCAAAAGTGTGCTCGAACTCCGATCAAATATCCATTAGGCATGACTTCTTTACCCAGAATACGCAGGTGTGCACTTTAAATATTGATTAGGTGTCATTCAACCCGATATGACCAGATTTAAAATTTACTTTAACCCAATTTTATCATCTAATCTTAAAACTTTTCTTTCCTTAATTTAATTAATTATAATAAAAATTATAAATTTAAAGTTCATACCTTACATCTCCCTCCTTATAAAATTTCATCCTCAAAATTTAGTGTACCTTATGAGAGAAATAAATGTGGATATTTCTGCTAGATCTCGTCTTCCTTTTTCCATATAACTTCTTCATATTAATGATTCCTCAGCGTCCCTAACAAACTCATCACAAAGTCCATTGTTATGTCTTCCTACTTCAAACTAGAGGTTGGCATAAGTTGTAAAAAACCTTGTGATTTCTTGTTCTTAGCCTTAAATTATTAACATATTAAGTATCTTCGCATATAGGCTGCGATTTTTTTTTCATATTACGCCACCAAAATATATTTTTCAAATCTTAATACTTTTTGTTAATTTTAGGGTGGATAGTATACTTTAATCGATAGATTTCGTTCAAAATTTTCTCCTTCAATTCTTCAAAATTTTGAAGATGAAATTTTTATAAAGATGAGGAAAATATAAGGTATAAATTTTTAATTCATAATTCTCATCATAATTAATTAAATTTAAAAAAATTTAAGATTAAATAAAAAAATTGGGTCAAAGCCAATTTTAAATTGGGTACATCGGATTGAGTGACGCTTAATTGATACCGAATGTGCATACTTGCATGTTCTAGGCAAAGAGACCGCGTTTGAATGTTGCCTAAGCAGAGCTCGAGTGCACTTTTGATAGAATACTCATGCCCAATACTCACCCGAGGGACACTTAAGTGCACTTTTGATAGATTATCAATGCCTAATACACACGTGAGGGGATGCTCTTGCACTATAGTATTTTGCTATAGCGCCCGATATGTGTTTAACGAGCATACATGTGCCAATCTTTTATATAAGCACGTCAGACTAATTTTGATCATTTTCTACCGACTTTTGAGAGAAGAGTGAGAAGGAGAAGATGAGAAAAGAGAGAATGCTACAAAAGGTCAATTAAAGAGAATCCAAGAAAGATTTTGATAAATTTGAAAGTCAAGGAAAGTTCATTCCAAACCACTTTCCTTTGTTGCTAATTTTTTCTACTTTATTGAATATTTATTATTTCAAATACTCATAAATATCACATTTTCGTAACTAAATATTTATACTTCATATGCATAAATTCTAACTCT
>JAOVVI020012113.1:0-12360 GCA_028571085.2 Nepenthes alata | reverse complement strand
ATTCAAATATATTATTTTATTACCGGCCTCCATCGATTCAAACAAGTCACAAGACCCAACACAAACCAAAATCTATGATACCACTTGTTAGAAATAAATGCTTGTTTAAACCATGAAGAAATACTTAGTAGATAATAGCAAGCACACAATAATCAAGCACAAACAATAAAGACACAATTTTTAAATGAAAAACTCTCTATGAAACGAGGAGAAAAAATCACGGGATACAGAGTCCAAAATTTTTACTTGCAACAGTTGATTAGTTACACAAACCCCAAATCTCAAGGATCAATATCAACTAGCTTTGGATAGCCCGTATAAGAAATATAAAGAGTAAGAGTAGAGATAAAATTCGACAGATGTTCAGCTCCGCAGTAAGAACCACGTACGTGTGGTTACCGAATACTAAAACTTGATTGAAAATCCGAACGAAGGCTTAAAGCTTCCTCTTCTTCTTCTTCTGCCTCTTCTCTCTCTTTTTCTCCTCTGAAACAATGCTCAAATTAATTCACCTTAACCTAAAACACAAATACGCATTTTATATAAGTACGCGCTCGAGCGCCTAGCGAGGGCACAGCGAGCAGGGCGCATACTAGAATATCTGCTCGAGCTCCTAGCGAACGCACAGCGAGCGGCGACTATACTGGAATATCCGGTCGAGCGTTTAGCGAGCTCAACTTGATCTTTCTTCATACGGTAAGGATATGTACCTTCATCGACCACATCAAATGGGTATGGGCCAACATGAAAATGACCTATAACCTAACAATATTCTAAGTCAAATTACTGTATAGTGTGAATCGATTTTCTTTATTTACTTTAGAAACGATAGCCTCTTAAATATTGTTGATGTGAGGGTGGGTATTAGTTAAAAATATTCACCAATGAATAGATTTGATAAAATTTTATCTTTTATAACATAGAAAGAATTATTTTTTTAATATTGATTATATATTTTAAAATAAATAATTATGATTGTCTATATTTAAAAAAAATATATTATTTAAAATAATTAAATTGATATTTTCATGATTTATTAATGTAATTTGATTTTTTTCCTGTAGCATGGTTAGGGCAATGGTTAAACAGTGTAATTAGAGAAAGTATTTTCCGAGTTAAATAGAGTGGTTCATGATAACATCTTATAAAATATATTATTAATAAGTGAATTAGTCAATAATTTTTAGTAACAAATTTACTTCAAAACGCTAAAATATGGATCCTTAATCTCACCTTTTTAATTAGAAAATTACATTTAAAATAACTAAATGCGGTGCGGGAGACATGTCGCATGTTCGAGAATTGTAGCAATTTAATTTTTTTTTAAAAAAAAAAGATTATGACAAAAAAAATGATTTTAAAAAGTGATTATTTTCATAAATATTTCCAAAAAATAAATTAGTAAAAATTGTAAATTAGTTTTTTCCCCTGTTTTTTAAGTAAAAAATAATAAATATGTGAATATTGGATTTTATTGTTTTTCCCTCTCCCTCTCCCTGTCACGTACATCATATATATTATATTTTCTAATTTTTTTATTGTTAGGAGATTTTTAAAAAGATAAAATATCAACATTAAAATAATATTTTAACTCATTATTTTAATACCAATTGTTTATATAATATGATAAATTTCAAATCGTGACAATAAAAAAAGTCTGAAGGACCGTAACAAAATCTAATAATAGCATGTCACGTTGAGGAATTCTCGCCATCGATCACAGCGAAGAAGTCAATTCTACCACTCGGCTGCGTTCGGTACGTGTGAAAACAAAACGAGCGAATCACACTGACTAATTTCGAGAAGCACTTATACGAATAAAAAAAAAATTATTCTCTATATTATAATTATTTATTTTTAAATAAAAAAATTATAATTTAACTATTTTTAAAAATAAAAAATAAACAAATTAATCATTTAAAAATAATTGTTTTTTATATTTTAAAAAAATTGAAACTACCCAATGCACATTCACACTTACGCGAAGCACGAGTTTAAATCGTGGGGTCACCTACGCTTCCCCATGAAACAAGTCATACCAATAAAGTTAATGCTTGGCTCCATCGACTGATGACAACCCACCCCCAGAAAAATATAATACAAAACCTAAACCTTTATTTCTTTACAAAAAATTTTTTAAAAAAATGATTAATAGCCATCGTTAAAATATCATCAATAACTTAAAAATTCTATTTATCCATCCATTTTTTTATTTAAAATTATTAATATAAAATATTATATTATATAAAATTATTTTAGAGATATTTCACAGATATTATTGATCTCGATCTTGCCAGCAGGGTGGCCAAGTAGATGCGTACCGTGTCAAAATGGGAAAGCATGAAATATGTTTGGCGAAAAGGTCAAAGAAGCGGCTCCTGCGTACCCACTCAGATTTGTAGTTATCTGTTTGCCACTTTGACAGGGAAGCACCACGCCAAATCCATGGTCTACCAATAAGATCTCAGCCCCACGTTTTAAAGGTTTTTATGGAGAATTAGATTTAAATCTTATCTGAAAATAAAATAATATCAAAAGCAGATGATATTATTAATTATCTTATAATATGTAAATGTTCTTAGAAAATATGTTAAATTAAGTTAACTAGAAATATATGATAGTTATTGTTCCGTCCTAGTTTTTCAGCCCTTAATTGATCAGCGTCCAAGAGGAATTAAGCGTTCCCAGGTGGATGCAAAAATCACAATACAAAATAGAATACGAAAGAACGATGGGGACAAGGACTCTAGATGCGATGTCTATTACGTGAAAAGCCCCTCTGTGATTTCAAAGAACAAAAATCACGACGACGAATGGACGTCTGCGAGATTCCACTATATCATAAGAGAAATACAACTGAGCTCTTGGTGATACAATTTATCACCTCAAGAATTACAAGTGTTGAAAAATTTTTCTTTCTATCTTATTTTCTCCTTTTTCTTTTGGGAAGCTACTCTCAGTATAAGCTCAGAAAATAGTTTACAGAATCCTCTCTCTATTGCCTAAAGGGAAATATTTATAGGAAAAATTTATACAATTGGGAAATAACACGTAACACTGGCGCGTCAGAGCCGCCTGTTACCAGCTTTTATTGGTGCGGCGTGTAAGGGACACCTGTCACCAGCTCTATGGAGGCGGCGCCAGCTCTGCAGATACGGCGCGTTATGAATACCAGCTTGTATATCCGGCGTGTCAGAAGTCGTTAGAATTTTATGATGGCGCGTGCTTCTTGGTCATAGTAATCATCTGAGTTAGCATGCTCGGATATTTGGTTCCTTATGCTGATACGTCAAGGTTGTCCTCGTCCACTGAAAGTCCTCTCGAACTTCTCCTAGTTATCGGATTTGTTGGGCTAGAGTTCTCGGACGTTTCTCGAGTTTTCTTGATAACGTCAGCCCCTTTTGGAGTACTCGTGCTCCTATAGGTTAAATGGGCCACTCGGACTTTTGTCACTACTTGAGTCTCTTGGGTTGTGGGTGGTGTGACTTTGGACCTTTCTTTTTGGACCACGTTTTATGGGTCCCAGTATTGGGACCCAAGAGTTATATATCTTTTAATAATTTATTTATTTTATAGGTTGTATTATTTTTATTTTTTAAATAAAAATATTATTTATATATGTATATAGTAATTAGATATTGAAAAATTATAAAAGAAGTGTTCTTCCCACATTGGAAGCTGATCCCATACCAGGGTCTCAGTGCTTCAGTGGATTTGACTTTGATTATCTGAATGGTTGTATTATTCTGTATCAATTCTTAACTTTAGTTTGGATTTTTTCAAAGAAAATATCCTTCATTATTTTTTAACATGTACGTGGTTGACTTAAAACATGTGGGTATATTTAATTATAATTAAATAAAAATATAGATTCAAAAAAATTAAACAATATGATAAAATAATTTAAAATTATATGTGCTCTAGATGGTATTACATTAAATCATATAAAATAATAATGATAAATTTATATAATCCATCATATTTGATAAGATATAAAAAGACTTTTTATCGTTATCTTTATTTGTGTGTGCACCATACTAGATAAAGAATATTAAATGAAAGAATGTAGTGACGCATTTGATTGAATTTATTTCACTCAAATTTCATGTATTTTTAACTGATTTATAATTACACAGAAATTCTTTTATTAAACTCCAACAGAACTAAATTTTAACTTATATTTTTTTTTTATAAAAATTGTACTTTTTTGGTGAGGTCATGTATAAAAAATAAATCAATCCAAATCTAAAAATAAAATCATTTTTAAAAATAAAAAATCATCCGTCAAAAATCTCAAAAAAAAAAAAAAAAAAGAAGCACCATTAATAAAAGGTTTTAATGGAATTCCTGCTATGTGTGTCGCCCCATCCATCATCCATCACGGTCGGTCACTGTTCGACAATACGTTTGGCTCTGCTATTAGTTATCATCAGTAAATACCACCATATAATAATTAATCGGTAAAAAAGAAAATATTTTCTAAATTAGTCACTATAATAAAAAAATACCACAACTGTGATCATTTTTAATATTTACTATTAATTATCTGATAATTTAAATTTTAATATTTTTAAAAAATTATTATTAGCATTTAAGCAATTTCAAGGGGTAAGAAAATTCTATGGTCAAACACTGTTTTATTATCTCAGGCGGCATCTCAGGTGGACTTCTCCTCCTAATGGACATCATTATGCAGTTAATTATGCTAATTAGTTTTCCACTTGCAGCTATTTAATTACTTAATTAACAGAAAAATCTAAGAAATATTTTTTTGGTTATTTTTAAACACACATCGTAACGTTTACCTATTAATTTATTTTTATATATATTTGACCACGTGCTTTGATAGGCATATTATGCATTATTAAAAATATTATGAAAATAATTCAATTGTATTGTTTGAACCGGCAAGCTGACTTTGGAAGCTTGGCGAATAATCGCTCCAATCAAAAAGCTAAATTATTGCCGTTCAAAGTGATCGAATGCAAAGCTAGTCTAGTCTATGTACCATCATCGAGTGTGTTATAGCTCAGCCAACAGAAATAAATAAATAAATAAATATCGCTTTGACTTCGTGAAAGTAATGACCACACCATTATCTCCAAAACAAATTATTCAATATTTATTTATTTTCTGATTATTATGAAAAAAAGCTGTAATTTTGTCACATAGAGATTTTATATTTGAATTATAAAAGTGTTTTATAATTTACTGATGATGCTAATTATTTTTTCCCAAAGTTTTCCATGAAAAAACTGTTTTTAATATTTAAATTACCCTCTTTTAAACGAAGAATCTGAATATTCCATACAATAAATAAAACTAAACAACTACAATTAATTACCAAGTACGCTGACAAAGTTAAAAAATTGCCTAAAGGAATAAGAACGGCGTTGTACAAGAAATATTTATAAAATAATGATATGATGTATACAGTGATATCTAGTACCACCCCCGGGAAGATGGAGCATTGAGTTTGATTATGCCCGTCTTAAATAAATGCCAATTACATAGATGAGATGATAGAATTTTTATAAAATTATTAGCTAGTTGACTGTGAGGGGTGAGATCAATTGTGTAAATATTTTATTCTTTATCTAACTCAATATATTTAATATATATATATATATAATATTAGATTTATTGTAATATAAATGCCAGTATAACTGTTATAAAAAAAATGTACCATAGCCAAGTCATAAAAAGGCCTTCTAGGTTAAGAGGCTTAGTCTCAACTTTTGATCTATTAAACAATTTTAACAGGCTTAGAGCCAAATATCCTCATATAAGCTAAAATATGTGCTCCGGGTGTAATTAATAAAATACAAACTAATTAAATAGAGAATGAAATATAAACCTAACCATAACTATAGTATAAATATCTTAAATTGTCACAATCAATTATTTTGGCTGCCTTTTATTCATACATGCTTATAAAGTAATCTCATCCTATGATTAATTTATTTAACAAATAAGAAAATGAATTGGAAGAAATTAAGTGTGCTGCTTGATTCATCTCCTAATCAGATTGCTTAAAGTGTTTTAACACCCCCTATTAGTTATCTCTTTATGTGGAGGACCTCCTTTATTTATTGTTGCAGCATCATTTTGAGTGCTAAAATAAAATGAAAGTTGGCCATGAGATGTTGAAACAGAGGGGAAGGTATTTTATATGGGTTTTCCTTCCTTTGCCTTGGACTAATCTTTTGGTGAGAACTTCATGATCCATTAATAGTGGTAATCGTTCGTATTTATTGATCAATTGTTTTTATGCGATTTGAGGTAAGTGGTATTTCTATTTCTTAATGATTTTACACATTATACAAATAAAATGTATATAATGTTAGACATTATTGTCATTGTAAGTGAAATCTTTATTGTTATTAGTTATTATACTCCCAATATTTACTTGTTGGTCAAAATCTATGAGATTTTTCTTATTTTTTATTGGTTTTAATTATGAAGTTATGTAACAATTAAACTATAAAAGATATATACTTAATTTTATGTTCGTATGATTTGGTTTTAATCGTTTTTTCGTGTGATGTTTGATTAGCATGCAAACCATTTTTGGACATCACACTGTTGTCTGGCCAGCATTTGAATAATGTTCGAATGCCAACCTGTGCATGGCCTATTATGAATATTTTACACTTTTATAACATAAATCTATTTTTTATGCATTATAATGTATGATATAGATTTGTTTATATTTAGGATCAATATAGAAAATCATTTTGATATATTATATACTACTTGTATAATATGAATTGATAAACTTATAACCTGTATGCTCGGTGTGCGACTGGTATTCGAAATTGCAGTCTAGTTTGAAGAAAATCAGTTGACCTACGAATCTGACTAAGTTGTGTTGAGAATATATCTTAATAGATGTATTTTGGAAACATTGAAAATCTTATATATGTTTTAATTTGGTGGAATTTGAATGTTTATTTCATTAGTTATGAATTGACGTTCGAGTACCGTGTAAGGAAGTGTTTAAACATTAGACTGGTTTGAGTAGCTTTAAAGTTGATGGATATGCCCATAATGGGATAGCCCAAATAGAAAAAATGGCCCAGATCCAGAAAGGCCCATCTGTGCGCCAAGACGGTCAACGTCAGCGTTGACCGTATGACAGGCCAATTAGGTGGCCAACACGCTCCTATGAGACAGTCAACGTTTCTGTTAACCGGAAGTATAATAGTAAGAAGGCCAAAGGAGAAAAACCTCACGTGGGTCAGGTCCAATTGGGCCCACACTGCCGTACATGACTAATAACTGTTTTTTTTTCCTGATTTTGCGCCTTCCCAAAAGTCAATATGCATTGAAACAGATATCAGCAGATTCAACGCTGTTCCCATGAGGAATGTGCCAGATTCTCTCTTCCTGCCCACTATAAACCTCAAAGGTAATAAAGTGCGAAAGGAAGGCGAGCAATCTTATGAATCGTTGCCCACCAGAAAAGAAAGCAATCCCAACAGATTGTATAAGTCAAACATTCCTACTCAAGGAAGGTCGCCCGATAGAATACAGGAATCGCACCTTCTTACCCAAGGAAGTACGCCCTGCACTCCATCTATATAAGCTCACAAAGTCTCTACTCGAGGGCATGTTCACTTCCAAACCTGAAAAGCTCTCATTGCTGCAATCACACTCTAATTATACTGACTTCAGAGGCGTTCTTCCCCCAATAGCTTGTAGAGTGCTCCCCCAAAAGCATATACAGAACACCAACATGATGCTTCATATATTCTACTCCCAACAGAAGCACTCTCAGTTGGAGGCTCCGCCTATGGTAGTCCCTACACCAACCTCTAGGAGAGGAGCCCTAGAGGAAGAAGAAGCCGGCAAGAAAACCAGAAGGCTAGCCAACATCCAGATGCCTGAATCTTCACACACCCCAAACCGGCTTAGGCTTGAGGAGCATTCAGTAAGTTTGACTCTGGAGGAAAGTCTAGAACAAAGAAACCCTCGATACTCTCGGGCGAAGACCAAGACTCAGGAGGGGGCCTCCAGGGTCGTCAGATCTATTGGTGGCTGTAGCCAATCGGTAACTGGCCACATTAGGAACGAGACAGAGTTGAGGACCTATCTCAATTTCAAAAGATTCGCCAGCGACACTTGGGAAGATCCCAGGTTGGAGAAGATCTGGAACCACATATTCAAGGACGATAAGTACACTATCGATCTCAATAGACCTCCTTTCACAGCGGAAATATTAAACTGTCTGATGCCAATCGAGTTCAAGATGCCTCACCTTGACTCCTACGATAGGAGTGCTGATCCAGTGGATTATCTTGATCATTTTTGGACCCATCCGAGTCTCAAAGGGACAGAAGACGCACCAATGTGCTACTACTTCCTGCTCACCTTGAAAGGAGATGCACGTATATGGTTCCACCACCTCCCTTCGGACTCGATCAGGAGCTTCAAGGAGTTGACTGACTTCTTTTTGGCGCAGTACGCCTCCAGTCACCGAGAAGAGAGACAGTCATGACACCTCTCTCACATTGAGCAAAAGCAGGGAGAGAATCCGCAAAATTTTTTGGATCATTTTGTTGTGAAAACCAAGCAGATCCATAGGCTCACAGAAGAGATGAAGTTAGATAGTTTCATCTTCGCGCTGATATACGAGAATTTCTTCAGGCACCTCGCACACAAGAACCTGCAGACCTTCTGGGAGGTGGAATCTATCACCTGAGCTTATGCGACGGCGGAAGAGGCGAGCAAGATAAAACGTTCAGAATGAACGGAACAACCTCGCTCGTTCTCGAGAGAAGGAAAGAGAAAGTTTAACTGCGGCGGTCATTCCCGAAGGAAGCACCATAGGATCGGACCACCAGAACGTAAGGACTACGGGCCCATCAGCCTAACGCCCTTGACCGATACGCATTCGAACATCCTCTTGCAGATCCATGGGGAGAAGTTTCTTAAGTGGCCAAAACCACTTAAGAATGCGAAAGGAGGAAATTCGACTAAGTATTGTGATTTTCATCGATTTCTCGGATACTCTACATAGGACTGCAAGACTCTCCGGTGGAAGATAGAAGAGTTGATCCGGAGGGGTCATCTCACTAGGTTTGTCAATGGTCCTAACCAGAGTTCTAGCACTACAAGATGAGAAGAACCAGAGCATTTCCCTCCACGAAATCGGGTTACCCGATGGACGATAAGGAGCCACAGATTGGGAGGAAGAAGCAACGCACTGCGGACAATGTCATTAAATTTAGTGACAACGACTTAACACATGTAATTTCTCCCATGCGGATCCTCTTGTTATATCCGTACTCGTTTCGGACGGTAGCATCGACTATCAACTAAACGAGTGTTCATTGACAATGAAAGTTCTCATGATTTACTCTACTTCGATGTATTTTTTAAATTTAGTTTAAAAAAGAATCAATTAACAACCTGCCGAATGCCCACTATACGACCTTGACAACGAACCAATGCCCGTATAAGGGACAATCTAGTTAGAGATCACCCTGGACACGCACCCAAAAATGGTGAGTCATATACGCTTACAAGACACGGGTTCACTCACACTCTCCCTCTACGTTAATCACGAATACAGGGTCGAGAAACTTTGCTCTCCACGAGCCTCAGAAACGTCTCTTACGTCTAAAATAAAACTCTCATCTCAAACACTCGTTATTCTCCTTCTCTACCCTAATTTAAATTTTCTTCTTAAAAATTGAAGGTCGATTACTGATTTAAACGTCATAGTATTTTCGGTGGGATAGCATCTCACTGGCATCTGACCTCTTATTTTCTGTAATGGTGTGCATGATTCAGACTCAATGAACGGAACAAAATTTAGATGACCCAGTCAACCCAAATATATTCAAAATTTGAATCTAAAGACTCATCAAAAGTACATCAAAAATATATGGGTTATTGGCAATAAATAGGATTTGTTATTTATTCTTTAGGTTTTAGCGCGTTGAGAGACAATTTGGTAGCGAGTAGTTATCAACATGAGCCTGGCATGTAAGTCATAGAATATTATTCTAGTCTGAATCTTAGGTGCAAGGCTTAGGATAGTTATTATAGAGTCTATTCTTTTATTTTTTTTATCATTGATTACATTTTTTTAAGCGTTCTTTAGATATATAAGTATATTTTTTATATTTATAATTAAGAAAAATAAAATTGTATAAAAATACTATGATTAAAAAAAATATAAAACTTACAAAATATTAGTGTAGTTTATAGTTATTTGATATTAATTTTAATATCTCGATAGGTTAAGATCTAAGTTCGTGAAGGAATACTTATAATATTATAAACAATGCGTAATAAGGTATCGATGTATATCATATCGAGAGATATTTAATTTCATATTTAAATTTAAGATAAAGTATTTTAGACCCTCGTGGGTGTGAATCCCGAATTAGACCCCTTGAATTCGAGTATGGCATATTATAGGCTTACCTAGAAGGGGTGATAAGAATATTGATTGTATTAGTTGAGGTTGATACTTGTAAATTATAGGTAAAAATATATAATGAGATCAGAAAATGAGCTTCTTGTTAAATTTATGAGTATCGATAGCTCGTAGATATTATACAACCGTTAGTAGCGGACACGTAATCGTTAGTTTATAATGACAAATAAAATCTGAATAGATTGTTGTGATATCTCATATGATTATTATATTTATTCAGATAGATTCGATTGAACCTATATTTTTATTAGTATTTAAATTCTATAGAATCTTGATTGTATTTATGATATTCGATTTTGGTAGGAACCTTAATAGTGGTTTTTGTAGTTCTTTAGCCGTGGTTATGACGTTGACTCAAATCTTAAATAGTTGATAGTTGATTACATGATATTATTACTCTTATATATTTGATATTATTATTTGAGATATTTATAAACTTATAATATTATTAATTATATCACTTATATGATATTTGGCTCACAATTACGTTTTTTGACTCCTTATTAAAGTTGTTGCTAGAGAGCTAGTGGATACCATTGTTTTATTGTGGAGCTTTTAGGTAAATAGATAATTTTGAGAAGTATCATATTGAGAGATGGGTGATTTCTTTTCCATTTTGATATATATTGAATAGTATGTTAGAATTACATATATATTTTTTACTTTATAAGAATATTTATGTATTCTCTTATTTTAAGGAGTTTAATATTTATGATAGATATTTTATTTATGTTGATAATTAATAATTTTAATTTTTTGCATGGTTAGTTCAAAGCAGGTTCGATGACTCTGGTTTGGGTCATGATACTATAGGTGACAATAAACCATATCAAATATAGCATGTAATATTTAGTCGCTAGATTTAAAAAAGAGATGACATTGATTAGCTACGTGGCAAATGAAATAGTGATTTTTTTATTAATGGGATGCAAAAACTCCTTTTACAAGAGAATTGTTAACTAGTTTCAACCTCGAGTGCAATATATGACCTAAACAATAATACCAAGTTTCTAAACAAGATAAATCAAAATGAACATAGGTTTTGGTATTTGTTTGAAAAACTTGGAAGTGAAGATAGCCAAAGTGCTTGCAAGTATTACATTACTTAATCAGTAATATAAGCCGTTTCTTACTTTACCCAACCCAATCATTATCTCAAATGTGAGATCCTTAATCATACAAATGTTAAAGAAGAAAAATATGCAACAATTAAGTGTGTCGGTAAGTTTTTTGATGGAAATTAAGTTAAAAGTAAAAGAGGGGATACCAAAAATATCTCTTAGGATAATATTATGTGTGAGTTTGATTATTGCAATATGAATAACTAGGGACTTACTTTAATTTGAAAGTTTAACAAAACAAGATATCTAACCATCCATATCAGTGTTGGGAGATAGGTTGCGAACCGTAGGGTCTTAGGCACCGGTGTAGAGAACCCAAGATGAATTTTGAAAACTTGAACATTAGTATGTGTAGGAAGAGTGGGAAAATCGGTTATCAGTCATGTTAGCAACTTTAGATTGTTCAACAATAGAATCAATAATGGATTGAGTTTGTTTTGCCACATGAAAATGATTTAGAGAATCCTTGGGCTGGAGCAAGTCTATAAATTGCTTGAATTGTGCCATACTAAATGTAACTTGGTCATTATCATTTGTCTCTTGGTCAAAATTGGTGAAGAAGCTCAACTAATTAGCAAAGGAAGCCAGGCTTCCTATTATGTTGTGGAGTTTATGATCCAGGGGAAAACCATTTGGCCTATAACACTTATCATAATATGCCTAGTTTTATTGCAATAAAAATACAATAGATTTTCTGTATTACTAATTTTAAAGCAATTCTGCAAAGTATGTTATGAAATTTAACAATAAACGCAGAAGAGTCTATATTTTGTTCCATAATTGGCTGGC
>JAOVVI020012112.1:0-12360 GCA_028571085.2 Nepenthes alata | reverse complement strand
GTGCAGCTCCGCGTGTGGCTGGTGTGTCATACTACCATGGACCTGGCAGCTTTCACACTTCTGGACGAACTTCATAGCGTCTCGCTTCATGGTGGGCATATAGAACCCTTGTCGTATGACTTTAAACGCAAGGTTCTTGCCCCCAATGTGCGAGCCGCATAATCCCAGGTGCACTTCGCTCAGCGCGTAGTCGGCTTCCTCCGGCGTGAGGAACTTCAGGAGGGGGGTAGAGTATCCTCGCTTGTACAGTCTTCCGCTGAGGACCGTATACCACCCTGCCGTCTTCTTGATTCGCTTGGCCTCATCGGTGTCATCGGGCAGGGTCCCTTCAGTCAGGTATTTTACGTACGGCGTCATCCAATTGCTTCCTGCATTGACCCACAGCACATCTTGATCCTCGATGTCAATGCTGGGCGCGGTCAGGACCTCCCTGGGCTCTTAGGCGTATTGTTCCATTGAGCCAGTAGCCACGTTACGGGCCAGTTGGTCAGCACGCTCATTATCCATCATCGGGATATGCTCGATCACAAACCGTTCGAACTCAGGGATCAGAGCCTTCGCTTTCGCCAAGTACCTCACAAGCTGTGGGTTCGAGGCGTCGAAGTTTCCCTTCACTTGGTTCACCACAAGCTCGGAGTCACTGCGCACGACCAACGATCGCACGGAATACACCCTGGCTAGCCGCAGCCCCGCGAGGAGGGCCTTGTATTTTGCCATGTTGTTGGTGGCCGGGAAGGCCTGGGTGACGGAGTGTGTAATCTCCATGCCTTCCTGTGTCTTTAGCACGACGCCGGCTCCGCTGCCTGCTTGGGTGGATGACCCGTCGACATTCAGTGTCCATACGGGAGGCTCATCGCCCTCCATGCTTCCTAGGTCGTCGACTTCTCCTTGAGTTGGGGTTGCTTCTTCTACGATAAAATCGGCCAGTGCCTGTCCCTTCACGGCTGGCCGTGGCCGAAACTTCAGGTTGAACTCCCCTAGCTTGACAGCCCACTTGTCCAACCATCCGGATGTCTCTGGCTTCTGCAAGATCAACTTCAGCGGCTGATCTGTTAGCACGACGATCAGATGAGATTGGATGTAGGGCCGCAGCTTCCGCGCCGCATGGATGAGTGCGAGCACCATCTTTTCAGCGTGCGGATAGCGGGCCTCCACTTCTGTCAGCATTCGGCTAACATAGTACATCGGTCACTGCTTGCCCTCATGCTCCCCAACTAACACTGAACTGATGGCCGCTGGCGACGTAGCCAAGTAAAGGTAAAGGTCTCCTCTCTCGCACGGCAAGCTCAGAGGTGGCGCACAGGCGAGGTAGGTCTTCAGCTCTCTGAAAGCTTCGTCACATTCCTCATCCCACCTGAATTCCTGCGACTTGGTGCCCCTTAGCACCTTGAAGAAGTGCAGGTATTTTTCTGCTGACTTAGCGAGGAAGCGCGAAAGGGCTGCTATTCACCCGGTGAGCTTCTGCACTTCTTTTATCGTCCGTGGGGGGTTCAGGTTGAGGATGGCCTTGATCTTTTCTGGGTTGGCCTCGATGCCGCGTTGGGACACGATGAAGCCTAGGAATTTTTCGGAGGTCACTCCGAAGGCACACTTGGTGGGATCAAGCTCCATTCCGTGCCGCCGGAGGACCTAAAATGTCTCGTCTAGGTTGTTGACGTGATGGCTGGCGACTTTGCTCTTCACGAGCATATTGTCGACATACACCTCCACATTTCGTCCGATCTGGGCCTCAAATATCTTGTTCACCAGGCGCTGATAGGCCGCGCCTGCATTCTTGAGTCCGAAGGGCATCATTTTGTAGCAGTATGTTCCCTGGTCAGTCATGATGGAGGTATGCTCCACATCCCCTGGGTCCATCCGGATCTAATTGTAGCCAGAGTACGTATCCATGAAACTTAGGAGTTCATGCCCGGATGTGGAGTCCACGAGCTGGTCGATCCTGGGGAGTGGGAAGCTATCCTTGGGGCAAGCTTTATTCACGTCGGTGAAGTCGACACACATTCGCCATTTGCCGTTGCTCTTCTTCACTAGCACGACGTTGGACAGCCACTCCGGGTATTGAACCTCTCTGATGAACCCAGCATCCAGGAGTCTCTTCACTTCTCCTCTTATGTCGACTAACTTCTCGACGGAGTGGTTCCTTTACTTCTGCCGAATGGGCTTTCGGCTCGAGTCAAGGCCCAACTTGTGGACAATAACTGCGGCCAAAATCCCGGGCATGTTAGCGGGAACCTAGGCAAATACGTCAGAGTTGGCCCTAAGAAAGGTAATCAGCCGGTTGTGCTCTCCGGGTTGTAGAGATCTGCCCACGTTAATGCACTTTTTCGGCTTGGAGGGGTTTAAAGGGATCGCCTCAGTTTCCTCCCCCGACTGGGCCTGTCGCAGCAAGGTCTCGTCGCGGAGGTCCAGGTGTTCGTCCGGGCAGCATGGCACCGCAGGATTGATCTGGGACAGGTAGCACGTCCGTCCCATCTCCTGGTTTCTTAGGATTTCTCCCACGCCCCACGGGATAAAAAATTTCACCTTCAGGTGCGGGATGGACGTAACAGCTCCAAACGTGGTTAGGAAAGGTCATCCCAATATGGCGTTGTAGACGGATGGTAGGTCTACGACGAGGAACGCCAGCTCTTGCGTCACAGAGCGCGGGTGAGTTCCCATGGTGACTTCCAGCCGGACTATCCCTTGTACAAGGATCGGCTCATTATCCAGGCCGTACAAGTGTCCGCTGGCAAATTTCATTTGGCTTCATTTCAGTCAAAGTTTGAAGAAGGCAGTGAGGTACAGTAAATTTTGTGAACTTCCATTATCGATGAAAACTCGTTTCAGTCGGTAGTCAACTCTACCGTCTGAAACGAGGGCGGATACAACAAGGGGGTCAGTATGGGGGGAGGTTACATGCGCCATATCGTCGCCACTGAAGTTAATGACGTTGCTTCTCTCCCCCGTCCTGGCGCGTTTGTTGCTGGAGGTCGGTCTGAGCCCCTGGCGTCCGGAACCGCCGGTGTCTGCTGTAGAGATCATGTTGATGACGCCTGCGGCCGTGCGTCCTCTCGGACGTTGACCGGCCTCTCCGTCTGAGTTGGCGGGTCCCTGCTCCTGACCCTTCACGAATTGTTTCAGATGTCTGCGACGGATCAGTTCTTCAATCTCTTGCTGCAACGTGCGGCAATTCTTGGTGGAGTGTCCCAGACAGCAGTGGAATTGACAGTACTTGGAATGGTCGCTGCCACTGGGACCCTTCGGCATTTTTGGCCACTTGAAGAACTTCTCATCCTGGCTCTACATCAGGATGTTGGCCTTGCTATCGTTCAGGGGGGTTAGGGACGTTTTTTCGTAGTCTTTTTTGGGCCCCGGTGGGGGCCGCTGCTGCTTTTGACGCTCCGGGAAGTGCTGGATGTCGCTATCCCTCTTTCGCCCACAAGTCATCCTGAGGGCTTCCGGGGGCCGGTCCGCTAGGTCCGGGCATTTGCCTCATTAGCCTCTTTAGCCATGATGCACGCCATGGCAATGGCCTCAGCCTCCCGAAAGGTTTGAGGGCGCTGGTGCGAAAGGTGCTTGAGGAAATCTCCCGCCGCCAGGGTGGCAACGAAGGCGTTTAGCTTCAGCTCGTCCTATAGCTGGGGGATCCGCCGCGCCTCGGCGATAAAACTGTTTAGAAACCGCTTCAGGCTTTCGTCTGACTTCTGACGGAGGAGGACCATGTGCCATGGTTGCATCTCCTCCCTTCGACTTGAGGCAAATTGGCTCAGGAAGTTATCGGCAAGCTCGTCGAATGAGCGTATGAAGTTCTGGGGGAGGCTGTGGAACCAGAGTAGCACGTCCCCCCTAAGGGTGACGGGAAAGCATTGGCACATTTGGGCCTCGCTTGCTCCCTGTAATGACAAGTGGGTACGGAAGCAGTTGAGGTGGTCCATCGGGTCCTTGCTTCTGTCGTACCCCTCCAGGACCGGCATCTTAAACATGTTTGGGATCGACTGGGTCCGCAGGTCAACGGCGAAGGGTGACCTCCGAAGGTCAGTAGAGGAGGGCATGGATCTGTCCTCATGAAGGATATCCCACAGCACCTTTACTTTCTCCTCCATTGACGGGTCGGAGGTGCCTCTCCGTGTGTTGATGATACCGCGGAGCTCCATTTAGTCCTGCACCTGGGTTGGGCCAACCGAGTGTGTCGGCTCTCCACCTGGCTTGGATGCTCGTTGTTTGAGACTAGTACGGTATGCCTCTTGTTCCCGCGTGAGTGGTGGGGGTTGCGCTGTTCTGGGTTGTCGCCCCGCTCGTCGCGGCTGGGATGTCATTCTGCTTCATGAGGACCGACTCCGCCGGGGGCCACCCGGGCCACAGCGTCATCGGATTGGTTGGATTGCCTTTGGAGGGCTGCTGCGCGGTGCCTTGCTCTCCTGGAGGTGGAGGCCTAAGATGTTGGGGGAACAGCCCCTGGCCAAAGAGTTACAATTCGTTCATATAGGGTCTGGAGTACCAGCTTGATGTCGCCTATGTCCGCAGCCATACGGCGGGCGTCGGGTTCTGGACGGTCGTCGCCATGACTCGTGACTGGAGGATTCCCGTCTTGAGTTGGCATGTCCACCCCTGAAACGCTGGTCTGTGCCCTGGTATTCACCATTCTCTTCTTGCTTCTGGAGGAAGGTAGGGAAGTGACGTTCAAGCCTTTTGTCACGTTCCCACAGACGACGCCAATGTTGCGTCTCTGCCCCGCGGTTACCGTACGGATTAAAGAGCCTTCGGATTCCCGAGCACACGATGGGGTCAGGCGAAGGGTCCGGTCTCCGTAATCTTGAACCTGGACCTACACAACAAAAACAACAAACGAGAGGTTAAGGGTCCGGTAGGATTTCTCCCACCGAGACCGCTCGAACGTTCAAGTCAGCAAGTTCCCGCAATAAACAAAAATAGCGCACGCTATGGGTGTGCGCGGATAAATGCTGTGAAAGCGTAAAAGATGCGTGCGTGATGATGTAGAGAATGCAATAAGCATGTTACGGAAGGCCTGGCTTCCTTAATGCACCGCAACTGGTGGCTGACTTTTCCTCGGTCTGAACAGACGCGGGAATAGCGATCGTGGCTGGCTCATGAAAGAAGGCAGTGAATGTGTTCTCCCTTGCAGCTCTTTTTCTTGATCGAGTTTTGAGGAGGGAAGTTCAGAGTTTTTAGTCAAATTTTTGAACCCCTCTCTCTGTGGGGAGTGGGAGCTCTTATAGGCTCCTTCTCATTGGACTCTGGGCATCAGAATGCCCGTTGCTAGGGTTTCCTTGCCGCTGGTCGCTGTCGCTATCCGCCGGTCATGTCGGCTGTGCTTTCGTCGTCGCTGGCGGGCTTCTGGGCGTTATCGACCACGCCTGGCATCATGACGACTAAGAATTGGCTGGCTGCCTGTTGATGGCTACGCGAGCCGTTGGCGCTACGCCAGCTTCTTCTCCATTGGCTGGCCTTTCTGCCTTTCTGTCGATTTTCCGGCAGCGCATTAATGCGCAGCAGGTTTTTCGTCGCCTTCTGCCAGCGTGGGCCTGTCTTCCTGCGTGGGCTCCTTTGTCCTTTTCGTGGGCCTCTAAACCCCTCATGGGCCTGGACATGGGACCCAACAAAATCATTGAGAAATAATCGCAAATGTCAGGAACATAAAAATATAGATCTTTTTTGCATACCCCGAACTAGATTCTAATTCAAAGAAATTCCGATATGTTTATTGACTTGTTTTATTAGGATCTTGTACGGTCTAACTGTAAATAAAAATCGCAAAGAAATTGGGACTCACTTTTAGAATATCCTTCTTTACTCAGGTCTGCATCTTTATCAAAGAACTAGAACGTTGGAGATTGAGAGGATGAGAGTGAGTAAGTGGAAGACTTGACTCCGTATTATTGTAGAGGAAAAAGTAAGTTAAAGGGCTTTACTATGTGATCATTGCTTTTCGGATCTCGTCCCCTTTTTTTATAAAAAAATGTATATTTATAATTATAATGTCAGTTCTTGGTAATTTTCTAGCGAGAAATAACCGGCTGTGATGCGTCTCTAGTTCTCGGGTTGTGGTATGATTAGAAATCCTTCCATTCATCCGCTGCGGGTTGAATCAGAGTGGGTCCGATTTCTGTCGATAATACTATAGAACCTGCACATCACAAATTAAAAATAGGATGTCTGAGAATGGCGGTAATTACTCTCACTGTATATCTTCCGACGTTCAAATTAAAAATCATTCTTAGAGAATAGAAAGATATTAGGAGAATGCGATGAATGCATATGTGCATATAGCGGGGAATGGATCATTTGGATGTGCCAACTGATGGCAGCTTAGATGTGCGCCTACAGAGGGGCGGTTGAGAGTTGCGCATAGCAGAGGGTCGGCTTAGAGGAGAACGACTAAACTGCACAGGTGGGTCAACATTCTTGCTATTTGAGCGAAGGGTTGACTCTTGGATAGCGAGCTACTGACTTTGGAATAGAGGGCTCGTGGTTCCAGAACGGAGAGCTCGTGGCTCCGAGACGGAGTGCTCTTTGCTCCGACCGGGGGGCTCCTGGCTCCGAGACTGATGGCTCCTACCTCCGGGATGGAGGTGTTGTGGTTCCAAAACGGAGAGCCGAGGGCCTCCAGGCTGGAGGAGGGCCAAGGGAGCCTCCAGGTCTAGAGGAGGGCTGAAGGCCTCCAGGTCTAGAGGAGGGCTGAAGGCCTCCAGGCAGGAGGAGGGTTGAGAGCCTCTGGGACTAGATGTGAGCTGATGGACTCCGGAATGGAGAAGGGTTGAAGGCCTTTTGGCTGGTGGAGGATTGAGGGAATGTAATATCATAAATTTTTATCCGATTTAATTAAAATTATTTATTATTATTTTAGATAATTTGGGTGTGATAAAAATTAATTAAATATTATAATATTTGGAAGATATTTAAATTTCTTGGGTCGTTGTCCGAGCTGCGCCTATTTTACCGTCCGTGTATCGATTTAGGGTTTCAGAATAAAGAAAACATAATATATATATATATATAATAATAATAATATATTATTATTATTATATATAACAATAAATAGAAGCATAAGGGAATGGGGGCGCAGGTTTTGGGGCAGAGAAAGATGGCTTGGCGTGCAGTGGCAGGTGTTGGCCGGTGACGGTCGTGCACGGCGGTGACCGGTTGCCGCGGTAAGGTCGAGCAACGACGGCGGCGCACGCGGAGAGAGGGAGCCGCATAGGGAGAGTCCACGCGAAGGAGAATAGGGGCAAATGAAGGCTTTCGGGTTCAAGTCCAATTTCGAGTTAGTTGAAAAGGTTATAGTTCGAGTTGAGGCAAGTGCACCCATGTTCTTTTTTTTCGTTATTATGCGTGTTTATTTCATGCCGGTACTGTTCACCTACGCCCAAGTGGTTTTGACTTTCGACTTTTGGGACTTTTGCATAAATTAAGTTTAGAATATCATTACCCATATCCTAATATAATTTATTTATCGTTTGATACCCGAATTTCCTTCCGATTGGATCGGTTTGGCTGAGCCAAACCCTAACCCACGCCCAGCTCGTGAATCCCCCATTTCCCATCAATTTAATTGCCTCAATTTATGAATTATTATGTCTTAATTATGCATTTATCTCGACCGGGTGTCCGATTTCATAAGTATCGACCTGTTTGCGATGCTTGAATGCTCTAAAACAGCCCCATTATTGTTCACCCGAGAATAAATGAAAACATTGCATTCTCCCACCCCATTTAATTGTTATGAAATTTATGTCTAATTGTGCATGTGTAATTATAAGCTCCGAAAAATGTGTTTGTGATCCATTGTGGAGGAGAAATGGTCCGGAGCCTTTGTATATGGTAATTGCTCATCGGGGGTAAGAAAATCCACTCTTTTCCTCGAATATTGATATCCATGCAGACAAATCAAATTCTCAAAAGACTTAAGTCCAAAATAAGATAAGAATCGTACAAGTAATTAGAGAGAATCCACAATATGTGATATGATTGAATTGATCTCCCGGATGAAGATAATGTGGATGAAATATGGTGGACCTTCTCTCAAAAGAATAAATAATTATGAAATTAGGACCGCAGAC
Organism: Nepenthes alata; assembly: GCA_028571085.2. Classification (NCBI taxonomy): domain Eukaryota; kingdom Viridiplantae; phylum Streptophyta; class Magnoliopsida; order Caryophyllales; family Nepenthaceae; genus Nepenthes; species Nepenthes alata. Next base: position 4,303 of record JAOVVI020012112.1, on the reverse strand, counting down.
TTATATTAATTGGATAGTATTCTCTGACTTGCCACTTCTATCACGGTGTAAACCCAAGAATTACTTTGACCGCGTATCCTGGCCGCTTATGGAAGCGGACAACATCCGTGGCATACTTCAGGATACTACTGTGAAAGAACGATGACTACCCTGGTACACCGGGGGAATGAGATGTATCGTTATTGGCCCATCTACAAGCATGATATGTAGATGACCCCCCGGCTGGGTCTAAGAATAAGCCCTCAAGGCCTTAGATCATGTGGAGTATCACGATCTTTTTTTCGTTCTCTCGCATCGTTAGCTAGTATGACCTACTGACCCTAATTTATAAATATAAGTAATTATGCATAATAGACATCCCAAAAAGATGAAGAATAAAAAGTGAGATGTTAATTTAGTTCCAAAAGTAAAATTGATCATGATTGATGTTACACATCCTTATCATGCTCGTAAATTCTACTTTTTTTTATTGCGCCTATATATTATTATTGTCTTGATAACGTTGCACTTGTTGAGCTATTAGCTCATTATTGCTTCTCATTCTCTCTAATTTAGCACAAGTTTGATATACCAGATGGAAGGAGTAGAGGCTAGAAATAGACTAAACTTGGATTTAGAAAACCATGTTAAAGACTTAGAATTTGTAGCTTAATTGATGTCTAAGAAAATTGTATATATATATTTATATTTATTTTGGATAGATTGATGTATATTGTACAAAATGACTGTGAGATTTCGATCCCAAAATATGATAATTATTGAATAATTATGTGGATGAAAATCATGTTTGGCCTTAGGTATAGAAAAAAAATTGATATCGAAGCAACAAGGAGTGAAACCGACCAAAGGGAGGACTGGCGCTCGCTGTGCGCTCGAGCGCACGATGAGGCACAATTTTGCGCGAGGGCCGGCTCGAAGGGCACCCGAGGTAAGGCGGGGCCGGCGCCAGGTTACGAGAAGGGCGCTCGATGGGCGTACTCAAGCGTCCTGACGAATATAAAAAAGGGGCACACGCCATTTCCTTCAGCCATTTCGGCCGTTCCAACGAAAGGCAGTGGGAGAGAAAGGGGAAAAGAGATGGAGAGGGAGAAATCCGCCCGTTTTGCTCAAATTTGGGTAAAAATAACGGTTAATTAGGCTCAGGAAAGTGTATTTCGGATGTTATATACCATTTTACAGTGTTTTAATATCTCTACAACTGTATTTATGCTCTAAAAGCACGTTTCTCCATGTTCTGCATAAATAGAGGTTGTTTCTATAAATTAATCGAACAAATTTCATGTTTACATGTATATACAGCAATATCTGGCTTTGATTTCATATAAATGCATGTGTTTGGTATCCGTTTTATATTCGGAATATTTATCGAAACCCTAGATAAGAAAATCGAGGATTTAATGTTTAAAATCTATAATTTTTGATATGTGACAGTTAATTTATAAAAGATTACTGTTCATATTGTGATTTATAACTGAGAAATTTATACAGAACTATACTGTTAAGTTTCTATGGATTTTTGGAGTATTCTGAAGGATTAATGGTAAAGTCCTTACTGATTTCTAAAGCTTGATGAATTATAAGCTAAGAAAACGAGAGAAAAAACTGTTTCTAATTCTGTCAATTAGGACATAGGGTTGAAATACGGTTGTGTTAGGTTCTCTGGCATGCTTTATAACGTTATGATGATAATCGATGATAACTCTATCCGTGGAGTTACGCGTGATCTGCCCTTCTTTAGGGTGCTAGTTTCAGAGGGTAGAATTCTAATGATCTACAATCCTTCGGGAGGTATTAGTGCATAACCAACTATCCTTCGGGAGGTATTTGTATATGATTCTATGAGAAGGGATAAACCCACGAGACGGGATACTGGTTGGCCTTGGATTGTATGGAGTGAACACAATCTATCCTCGATTACTCGCCCCCTCGGCTAGTAGGGTTTACTAGTTTGGTTCTCCTGATAGTAAAGGAAAAATTTTCTAGAATTGATATTTTTTTTCGATTTCTGAAGTATATTTTACCGATTTATGATTATCAAAGCATGATTACACTGATTCTTGATTTTCGATGCATGTTTAAGTAGAATCATGCTTTACTCATATTTCCTTGAACTACTTTTGATCTTCTTATCTGATATTAACGTGGTTTTCTACCATAACATATTTATATTATAGCCTGAAAGCATGATTTATACTTTTTGAGACCTGTTTATATGAAAATTATGCTTTCCTCATAATTATTACACGTGTTTCTACTTATTTGCACATATGTTCTGTATGAAAGTATAAATTATGATTTTTGAAACCTGTTCACGTTGAATCTTGCTTTTCTCATACTTTCTGTGTGTGTTCTTGTTCTCTGAGAGTTTCTAGAACCTTCTGTATCTATATTCTGTATGAGACCATTATATTCTATATGTTTTAGTACATTGTTGGCCTTCGATTCACTATTTTACTATTTTTTCTCCCTCCAAATAAGGATATGGAGAAAATATTGGATGATCAGGCCTAACTAGAGCTAGCAAGGAAGGTTCTCAAGCTTCTGTGAAACCTCAAAGATTATCTTAAAGTATTTTTAAAAATCTGATAGTTCTGCACGTTCCATAGAGTTTTGTAAAGTAAATTATGTATAAATGGATATTATATGTATTATATTCTGTTAGAACTGTATTTATACTTTCATATATTTCTGTTAAGGATATATATGCTTCCGCTATATGTTTTTTGAATTCTGTACAGGTGTTAGATAACATCTCATATATGTTTCTGATTTAGTGGATAGGATTATATTTGAACCATGGATAGAAATGACAAATTGGTAGTCCTGTGTATGTGTATTGTAGGTTGAAATGTGGTATTTGAATAGTTATATGCTTGTACAGGTCATAATATACAAGTTGTATATTTGAGTTTTTGTCCAATTTTAGATGGAACTTTGTTGAAATATTTATAGAATTTTTTATTTAAATTTATGAATTATGTTCTGAATCTGTTTGACGGTGGGTCCTATAGGGTGTAGGATCTGTTTCGTCACAATGACTGATGATTGAATAGTTTAATATTTACTATGTTTGGATTTATTTATAATTACATGGGTTATATATGGATTTGAAATATATACCTAATGGCATCTCTCTTGGGCCAATGTTTTGTTTAGATACACAACTTTGGAGCCACGATTATATGTGGCTATTGGATCCTGTAAGGAGTTGTGATTGTGTATTATTGTTGTTGATGTCGAATGATGGGATTATTGGATTTATATTGCTTTGAACAGGATATTTTATAGGTTTTGTATTTGACGGATGTCCGTATTACAGACAAAACTTTGTCAAATTTTTGGTAGAAAAATATGGTCAATCATAGAGGGCCTTCTGGCTTGCGAAAAGTTGATAGCCTCCGGACGACTTCCTAGTTGGCGAAGGGCTAATGACCTCCTTGTTAGTGCTGTGCCAATGGCATCCGGACGGGAGGAGGGCTAAGCGCCTCCTGGCAGCGGAGGATCGATGGCCTCCAAATGTGAGAAGGATGGAGGGCCTTATGGCTGGCAGAGGGCCGATGGCCTTCGGACGGGCGGTGGGGCTCCAAACGGTTGACGATGAAAGACAGCAGTGGGCTGATTATCTCCGGACAGGAGGAGGGCTAAAGGCCTTATGGAGGGAAGAGGTCAGGTAGCCTCCTACCGCCATCCTGCTCTTGGTGAAGATTGGCTAGTAACCGCTATACCCTTCTCCAAGCCATCTTGAGCCTCATGGAGCTTTTAGAGCTTCTTCAAGCTTGTCCTTCAAAACTTAAGTGTGCTTGCTTTTATAGTGTGTTCCACATATGCGTTCACCTTGTAAAAGTAATGTGGGACACTTCACTTTCAAAGAATGATGTTGGATTGTGAGCCCGGTCTTATTCAGCCTTTGGCATGTTCATGATGGGATGAGACTGATCGTGCTGTCCCCTCAAGTCTGACCAGGATTCATTGATCGGAAAGTTGACTCTTGAGAGAGGATGGAACCGAATGGAAGGTTGACCAGCTCGGTTGATCGTATCGCTTGATCCGGAGAGCAGGACAGAGCTGGAAATATGGCTGACCAGTTTTGTTAACCAATGCCCTCGAATCCGGAGAGCGGTGCAGAGTCAAAAAAACTAGTTGACCGGATCTCTTAACCAAATCGCTCAAATTCGGAGAGCAGTGCAGAGCCAAAAATCTTTGTTGATAGGATTCATTGACGGGCGAAGTGCTCGAATATGGAGAGCAAGGTGAAGATGGAAATGCAGGTTGACCAGATCCGTTGATCAGTGAAATGCTCGAA
>JAOVVI020012111.1:0-12360 GCA_028571085.2 Nepenthes alata | reverse complement strand
TTAAATAATATTAATATTTAATAAATATTAAATTAAAAATTATAAATATTTTTAATAAAAATATTTATTTAAATATTGTTATATAAATTTTAAATTTTCATCGTTGGATTAAAAATAATCCAACGGTGAAAATAAAAAAAGTAAGGAGAAGCAGTAACCCCTAATCCATATAGAAGCATCTCGATCTTGTGGCTTTTAGATTAAATTGGAGTATTTTTTAGTGCAGTTATACTCTCATAAAGTCACCGAATTACAAAATTTATGACACCATAAAATGATCATCATAATTATATCATTAAATTCATATCCATAATACTAATAATAAATTACTTGAAATAAAAATAGTATCAATGTCTATAATATCAAGTCTTTAGAAATGTAATCCCGATGAATACCTAAAAGCTAATAAACTAATAAATAATTTTAAATATTTTATTATGGAAGCCTCAATTTTTGAAATCACCTTTATTTAGAATCTACAAGGCGATACGCAAATCTCTTTTTGCCTGACGTCGACATGTCTACTCTACAGTCAATAAAATGTAAGAGTGAGCTGAATACCCAACAAATAAATATAATTCATAATATATGAATACAAATAAGCATCTCGAATAATAATATCAAATGTATAAAATTATTAATAGCATATAATATACCAACTACTGTCCGAAACTCAATAACATGTCGTGTTCACGACCCGAGAGCCATACGAATGATTGGATATCAAGAATGTAACATGGATTCCGTCGAATTTGTTCATCAGCTCAATACGAGGTCACAACTGTACGAATAACAATAATCTCTATAGACCTTATTTTGCTATAGTGAACCATTACGCTCCCAACAGTTGAGTAAGTACCACGAAGTTACCCAATATTCATTGTATCCTCACTACCCCTACAGTCCTCCCAGAGGTTGTATCTGTAATATATTCATATCATTTCCGATACCCTTCGTCAATGATATACATCCATCCTCAATATCAACGATCTCGATCTCCAAAATAAAATAGGTATTAAAAAAATATAAACTACTCTACAATCCCACAAACTCTCATACGCCCGGATAGTCTTCATACACTTTCCTTTACTTATCCATGGAATACCAATAAAATATACATACACGGTCAAAACCAACACAAAGAATAGTTCATCCCCGGAATAGGAGAAGAATATCCAAGAAACTTTAAATATTTTGCCTATCATTTTTAAATGTCTGACACGATTATCACTGATCTTCTAAATGTACCTAATCTTATATCTAGGGCCATAGAATACCCTTTTATTTTATCGCTATCGGACAAGCCCACGAATATCCGTCTTATCCGGCTACTTCCACAATGGTCTAATCGAAATAACAAATTCCCGTAATTTTCTTCTTAACCAAACCAATAATTTAAATATATATGTTCATGAACATAAAAATATTTTTTGATAAACATGCATCTTCACCCATAAGGTCTACCATCCACAATTATATATTAACATTCACACTTAAAAATCTCATACAAACACAGTCTGGAATGCATTGCCACACCTACCCATACGCACCCAGGCACACACGCGCAGCAGCAACGCTGCTTACCGACACACACACGCCCACAGCGCGCGCACAGACGCACACGGCAGCACCCACACACCCACTAGCACACAAGCAGCACACGCTGCTTACCCTCATACGCACACACACAGCGCGCGCGCACACGGCACATCCACACGCCCAGTAGCACTTGACAATATCTGCAGAGATTTCAAACAGGGACTCGACTTACTGAAAATCTCCAAACAGAACAATTAAGTATGCATCTGCCAATAAAACATAGATTTACATAGTCACAGTCCAAGCAATTCTTTTATTCAACTCGATATCCCTAAACAGAGTTTCATGCCCTGTCTTCTCCCAACAAATCGGTTCCCACAGTAAGCAAGGAAGCCCAACTTTTCTACTCTAACAGGTAAAATTAAGAATTTGTAGTATGAATCCAAAATATCTCAGGCCCCGATTCTTCGTGAGCCCCTTGACAAAATCCGTTTCCCTATCATCCTGAGCCGAAGGCTCTGTTTCTCTTCCCTCTTGATTTGCGACAAATCGATGAAAATGTAAGCTTTCAAATCGAACATGGAAAATACTAATCTTTTTCTAACTCCACAGCACAAATTATCAAGCCCCAATTCATCTCGAAACCCTAGAAAATTCGGCCTTTTTCAACACGAGTCGTGGCTCTGTTTTTTCCATTTTCTCATTCAAAATCAAGAAACACAACCGATTCCCACAAAATCGATATAAGCAACAAGAAAATGATCATCTATAAGGAGAATGGAAGGATTCACTTGCCTCGATTCTATGTATTTATTCCGGCGATGGTGTCGACGGCGGCGGCTTCCCTCTTCGATTCGTGCGAGGCTCCCGTCCTCCTAACTCCTTTGTCTTCTATAAATAATAAGGGTAAATCGCGTCTAGGGTTCCACTGGTTCCCATTTGGGCTTCGATTTCCTTCTTCGCTTCCCTTCTCCCCCTCTGCTGCCGCCTCTCTCTCCCTCCTCTTCTTTCCTTCTTCCCCCTCTTTCTTTTCCCCCTTTTTTTCCTTTTTCATTACCGTTGTTATTATTATTATTATATAATACATATTATCATATACATATATCTATATATTTATCTATCTCAATTAAAATATTAATTAATTATGATCACAATATTATTTAAAATTTTAATCTCAATATCTAATATTTTAACATCTTTAGAACTTAATTATATATTATAGATATAAATTTCAAATAGATTCAGGTCGAGTTAGTTCATCGGATTTTAATTTCGTCCACTAAGTCTTGAATCCTATATACCACAACTTTAAATAAGAGGTCAATTGATAGAGAGATTTGATCCTACCAAAAATATTTCAATGCTCAAGTCAGTAATCGACATTTTAAAGAGAGAGTGAATGCAGTGAATGTAGAAATGAATGTGGGGAGTGTATAAATGGATGTAGGTGGGAGTGCACTCGTTGGGTGAGTGGCTTTGTTATTGTTGCTCGTGATAAACAGTTTCTCTAAATATTGAGTTCGTAGGAAACTAGTAGCAGAGAGAGAGAATGTTAGGATTCTCGAGAGAGTTAGAAAATTTTCGAGAGTTTGAGTATGCTTGAGGGAGTTTAGTGGTCAATTGAAAGTGTGTCCTGATGAGTGAATCTCCATGGCCTTGGGTTGTCTTCCTTTGGTAGCGAGACTGGATGCTCACCTTATGGAGAGATTATTACCTTTCTTGCATAGGTGTGAGAGTCATTCATGGCCGTAACGATCAAGGAGGCAGATCTCCTTCCTTTTATGTATGGTAATAGTTAGGATTTTCTTACAGATTGTAGGAAGATATACGCGCCTTCCTCTCGGGATGTACTTTGATCCTGGGAGGTTACCGTTACATGAGAGATTGCATTTATTGGAGATGCAAAAAATCAGGGCAAGAGACCGTTGAGGCATTTGTGGGCCGTCTTTGACTTAGGCTGCTTTTCTTGTGGACTTCAGCCAACCTACTTACAGCTAGACGGTCAACGTCTTCGTTAACCATTTGAATCACGGCTGGGCCTCTACCTGATTTGGGCTTCTTACTCCTTTTTAGGCCAATCCAGTTCTGGCATCCCCATCATATATATTAAATTAATTTGACCTAATTCACTAATTAATCTAAACTTAACTAATGGCCCAAATATCTAAACTCAATTTAACTGTCTAAATATTCTAAACTCATATTTTAAGCCCAAGTATGAAATTTTGTATCTAAATAATCACTAAAAAAAGTCAAATAGTTATCACAACTAATCAAATAATTTATTCTCATAAAATAATAATATCAGAAATATTCGGGATGCTAGAGGATCACCTTGAGAAAAACTTTTAACAGTAAGAAACAAAGATTAGGAATAAAGAATGATGTCATTAGTTTTAATTATAACGATATGACTCATATAATATCTCTCAATTCTGACTCTTATTATATCTACACTCTTTTTGAATGATATTCTTAATTATCAACTAAAATAAATCTTCATTGATAATGAAAGTTTTAGGAATTTATTTTACCTTGATGTCTACTTTAAATTCTAATTTAAAAATGGCCAAATGAGGCCAGTTGAGGGACCCTTATACGGGTTGGATAATGAACCCATATTAATCTAAGGAACCATTCAATTAGAAGTCATATTAAGAACACACCCAAAAATAGCTTCTTAAATGCTAATGTTCCTAGTTGTCGACTTACATTCGGTCTATAATGTAATATTGGGGTGACCTTGCTTGGTAGCATTCTGAACAATGATGTTAATCCCTCATTTAATGATGAAGTTCATAAATTTATATGGAGTCGAAGAGGTTTTAGACAACTAAGTCACTAGCCAAACCTGCTATTTAGCTTAAATCAATCAGGTGATTCCGAATCAACTAATTGAGGAATTTGATCTCCAAGACGAAGAAACCCTACAGTAAGTCAATCCAGAGAATCAACTGATTGAGTCCCATTAGATCTGAATGAGCCCGAGAAATGCGTGCAAATTGAAGGTTCTCTTCGAGATCAACTGTGTGGACAACTAATAACTTTTCTTTGGTAAAACCCAGACGTGTTTTCATAGACACCATTGGATATGCCATGGATTTCGACCAAGGTGATGGTCTACAGGTTGGGTCTTAATCCTGGATGCAAACTGATTAGGTAAAAATGAAGGAACCATTCTATAGTGAAACTTATTGCCATGAGAGAGGAAGTTAAAAAGCTCCTTAATGCAAACTTCATAAGGGAAGCCTAATATGCAGATTACTGTCGAATGTAGTGCGTGTCAAAAAAATAATAAAAAATGGTGAATATGTGTCGATTTCATCGACATAAATAAAGCCTATTCGAAAGATAATTTTTTATTACCAAAAATTAATTTACTGGTAGACTTAACATTGTGTATGATCTATTAATATTCATGGACGCTTATTTAAGGTACAATTAAGTCCAAATGTGTCTTAAGGATTAAGAGCTCACCTCCTTCACAACCGACCATAGGATATGTTGTCGTAAAGTCATACCCTTCAACTAAAAGAATGTGGGAGCGACATATCACAGGCTAGTAAATAAAATATTTGAGGTATAAATAGAAAAGAATATAGAGGTATACGCGGGCGACATGCTCGTCAAAAGTAGACAAGTCGACGACCATATTTGTGATGTAAGTGAAGCTTTTGGGGTACTTCGAGCGCACCAAATAAAATTGAATCCAACAAAGTGTCTTCGGAATAACTACTAAAAGGTTCCTCGGTTTACAGTGTCTCACTAAGAAATAGGGATGAACTCTGAGAAAATAAAAACAATTATGTATATGAATCTATATCAAATTGTAAACGAAGTTTAGAGGTTAACCGAGATACTTACAACCCTTTCTTGATTACTGACAAAATTTATAGAAAAAAACTTTCCGTTCTTTAAAACTCTAAGATGAACTAAGGAAAATAGTTTCTAATGGATAGAAGACTGTCAGTCAATAATCTAAGAACTAAAAAAAATGTCTCCCAACCCTCCATTCTATCTTCTCAGAAAGAATGTGAGGAATTATATATTTATTTGGTTATATCTGACACGACACTAAATTCGATCCTGGTCAAACAAGAATCCGATGTATAATGGCTTGTCTATTGTATAAGTAAAATTATGATAGATACCAAGACTCATTACTCACATGCCAAAATGATTGCTTCAGCACTAATCCACTCCGCTAGAAAGTTTGACCATACTTTTAAACTCATAAGATTGTCATCCTAACTAATCAACCATTAAAGGAGATACTGTAAAAACTTGAGGTGTTCAGATGATTAATTAAATATACTGTGAAATTAGGCAAATTTGACATAGAAATTTGAATGCGGCCTACTATAAAAGGTAGGCCCTCACAGATTTTATAGTAGAAACAACAACACTGATTTCAAGTGATCTCGAGAAGTATGAATACCCCTTTTAACATGAAGAGGCACAGACATGGATCTTACCCGTAGATGGGTCATTTTTCCAATCAAGGAATAGAGTTGATATGGTCCTATGAATTTCGGATAGGTTAGAGATAAAATACTCAATAACACTTATATTTTCTGCCACTAATAACATTGTAGAATATGAAACCTTATTAGATGGGCTCAAACTAGCAAAGAAATGCTCAACCAAAAGCCTAATAATTCACAGTGATTCAAAGCTAATCATCAACCAAGTGATCTAAAATTTTGAGGTGTCTAGTGCATCACTCACCAAATATCTTGCTAGAGTAAAGAGCTCGATCAAGCCATTCAATAAGATGAAAATTCATTATATCTCAAGGGAAGACAAATGAAAAGAAGATTAGTTAACAAAAATGGCAACATTTGGAAAACTTGAGAAATACGCTAGAGAGATAAGGGAAGTACTTACGATCCCAAGTGTAGAGGTCCCAAAAGAAGAGATATTCCAAATCACAAACGAAGACACCTCAATAACTCTATACATAAGATATCTTAAAGGTCTTTTGTTGAAGCCTAGAAGAAACCAAACATATGAAAAGGACAATTTGATGGTACACCCTCATGGATGGAAAATTGTACCGAGTAAGGTACTCATTCCTCACATGTGGTGTTTGGCGCCAACTAAAATTGACTATATATTGAGCAAAATATACCTTAATATATGTGGGTCACATGTAAGAGGTAAAAACATAATATTTAAAGTTATGCGGTGGGACTACTATTGACCCATGATGAAGAGAGACGCTTTGAAGTTTGTAAGAAAATATACTTCATTCCTTACATACGATGTTTGACACTAACCAAAACTGACTATGCATTGAGTGAAATACACTTAGAAATATGTGGGTCACATATAAGAAGTAAAAATATGACGTTTAAAGTTACGTGACGGGGCTTCTACTAGCCCACGATGAAGAAAGATGCTATGAAATTCGAAAAAAAATATAAGAATTTTTAAATCCATGGCAACATCCCTCATTAGCCACACACTGAACCCCATAGTCGCCCTAGCCGCTTGCTCAGTGGGGCATAGATATATTAGGCCCGTTATTCATTACATTAGAATAAAGAAAATTCGTTATAAATGTCAAAGACTATTTCACAAAATGGGTAATGCCTCCCCACAAACGAGAATAATCGAGCAAAATGCGATAGAGTTCGTCCGATAGAGTATCATTTGTAAGTTTGGGTTTCCCGATATTATAGTGTTTAACAATAGAATCTAATTTACTAAGAAAAGGTTCACCAAGTACTATATAAGTTTAGGAATCAAGTTGATTTATGTTTCTATTGCCTATCCACAAGTGAATGGGCATGTGGAAGTAACAAATCAAACCTTATTGCATGGCTTGAAAACGAAGTTAGAAGATGCAAGGGGTTCCTGCGTAGACAAGCTACCCTCCATACTGTGGTCTTACCAGACGACCCCTAGAGAACTAACACAAGAGACACTGTATAACTTGTGTTATGGGATAGATGCGGTCATTCCAATAAATATTGAACTACCCAGTCTTCGAGTCGAAAACTTTGATCTACAAAACAATTTTCAACTTCTGAGTGGACATCTCGAACTGCTTGAGAAAGTCTGCGACGTGTTACCAGCAATGATTCACTCGGTATTATAACAAAAAGGTGAAAGTTTGACAATTTGAGGTGAGGGACCTAGTTTTGAGGAGTATAGAGGTTACGGGTAAAATTGCCAATAAGAATAAACACTCCCTAATTCGAAGAGACCATTCCTAGTTTCAACCATTTTTCGAAACGGTACATATAAACTATGCACTCAAAATAAAAAACTAATCCTGAGGATATAGAACGCCCTCCACCTCAAAAAATATTATCAATAAACTCACATGGGATAGAGGTAAGTTCTGTACACAATGTATGGGATGCTTGAATGATATATTTAGTCATATTGATAACAATAAAATTACTAAGCATTTGTTACATTAATTGCTCACTTGTGTCCCTGCATATGATTTCATGAATAAAAGCGACCATGACTGACCATAAATCTCATAAAACTCTCTCCTATTAAAATACTTGCTAAAAAATAAAGTCACAGCCTCGCTTGAAGCAACCTAGAGACCCAAAAGATGGTCAGACACCAATTATCGTATAAAGATCCGGGGAACGTATAGATTAAAGTCCAACCCCTTTTTGAAAGGTCAAATTAAACATCAAAAAAGAAGAAAACTTAGGAGGCATTCCTAATATAAGTGCTACGATGTCCACTCATAAGAATGAGTACTATCAGTCAAATACGGTTAACGGATTAGGGTCCAATAAAGCTTGACAGCAATGGCAACTATGCCTAGTCGCCAAATGAAGAATGTGTTGAATAAAAATTCAGCATGTAAAAGGAGTAGTATCAGTGACAATGATAAAAATAATCTAACTGATTTATTAAAATATAAACATCAACAACAAGAAGATATAAACTTTCAACATAAAGATTACAGATTACAAGTGCACTACCCATTGCCTACAAAAGTGCATCTCGACTACCCAAAGGCCAAGGACCAGCCAAAAATCATGACAACGATCCCCCACCAAGCTTAGAAAAATCTTTGATGGCAGAACCCTAAAATTTTTCAGATTAAGATAGCCTAAAAAAAGTTAGGAGCCACCAATGATATAATCCGCTTACAGGTGGAGAACCCCACCTGAAACCTGTCATCTAAAGCAGGGACAACCTCTTCCGATAAAAAATGTACCATCAACTCTCCCTTGAGATGAGCACAATTAATTTGAATATCAGCAATTAGGCTGGCATCCAAAGTTGATCGATGCTCAACTTCCTAGAGTCTTTCCTCGAGTGAGGCGTTCTGATCCATAACAACAACTTTCTCATTTAAAAGCTCTTGAGATCTCGCTAACCACTTAAAGAATTCACTATCGAAGAAAGTGGCCCAATCTCAACTCTGCTCGACCGCAACAATGGTAGCGTCAACGTGAATCTCCATCTCCCTAAGAACAGCAGAGTTAGTGTGTGCTTGGGATAGGCGAGATATTTCAATATCACGTCTGTGCAACCCATCCTTGATTAGGTGAATCAAATTTATTGACTGAAAAATAAAGCAAACCAATCAGTCAAAAATAGTACCGACAAGGGGAATACTTAGAGATAAAGGGTTACATAAACAATACATCAATGGAAAAATTTCTCTCCTAAAAAGAGGGACTTGGAGAAGATCTAAATTTCGAGATGGATGGAGTCTTTCAGTATAAAAGAAGTAGATCATGACATTGGATAAGAACTTCAAACTCGGGGGAGAAAAAAGCGTCAGAATCCCCCAAGTGTCCAGATCTTAAAGTGTCAGCTCGAGAAGCCCCCTCTATTTCCAAAGCCTCCAGATTATTATCAAGAAACTCTTCTATCGCCTGGGTATTATTACTAGACTCCACAATGAAAGCAGTAGGAGGCATAGAGCGGCAGGTTAACAAAAATTGGGACCTCGTATTCAACTATAAACAGAGTAGCAATCGGTTCATTTGGTATGCTAGTAACGGGGTCATTTATTCTAGAAATAGTAGGCAATAAAGTTTCACCACCCACAGTGAATTTGGATGGCTCTTCAAAAATTGGGCGGCTTAGTAAAGAATGGATAGAAGATAGCCATTGAGATAACTCACCGACTTCCAATGTGGTCATCTCACCACAGGCCTTATTAATCGCCTTGCCATAGTCATTGGAGGAAGATGAGAGAAGATCTACTCTTTCGGCAACCCTTTTAAGATAATCTTGAATGAAGAATATTTTCATTTTTTTCTTGAGCTGACGGAGAGGCATATCGGCAATGGCCTCCCCTTCAACTGTCACTTCCCAATCGACCTCAACAAGCGCCTGCCGGGTCAATAAATTATTTATTCTCCAAAGTAAAACAGCATTTTTCTCAATCATCCCAGTCAAGGGTCGAGTCATGAAAGTCTTTTTTTTTTTAAATATCTCAATAATTAGTAGGATTAACCAACTTCCATTCGTTAGAAAGTGTCCAACCATAATGGACCACAATATAAAAATATCAAATCTTCTGACCCTTTATTGAGTCTGAACTACCCCTACTTATTTTATACTTTTTTTAGGGAGTAAAAAAAATTCAATCACTCTCCTAATTAACAGAAAAATAACTTTAATGACTCTGGTGTCCAGACGATATTTCCAGTGATGGAGGAAAACACACAAAGAAATCAAATACCAAATGGCGTTGTGATGGAGGTACACCATAGAAATTTTAAGGGCCTCCAAAATCTCATATAGTTTCCTCACGAAGGGAATATGAAACCCTTCCTTCAAATGGATCTCATATATGGTAACAAAGTCGAGTTGAGGAGAGCAGGCTCTCTTATCAGATGAAAGAACCTGGAAGGGAATGCCGATAGGAATACTGAACCTATCGTAAATATCTACCACATCCTCTATGGTAAGGATGGATGGAATTTCATCAACCCCTCCAGAAACTACTTGAGGGACCATGAAAATGAGGAGAAGAAAAAATTGAATAAAGTGGAAAATAAAGAAGTGTAGAAGTGAAGGAGCGCCTGATTTTAAATAGAGAAGGATCACAGGCCAAAATATTATCGTTTGTTCCTATCAGAGGGTTACACCTTCATAATGGTTGAAATGCGTGTCAGCATGAAAATGCACTGCATTTCCACTGAACCGTTCATAATAGTCTACACAGCACTACCCAAAGAAAATATGCACAACACCAAATCCACTCAAATGTACTGGTCATGATATCCTGACGGGATATTTCTCAAGGCAAATAGACTGGTAATATGAGACCCTGACACTCAGTTAATTATGATGGGACAAGTCAAGCCTGATTAAAGTTGATCCGATCGATTTACGGATATGCAACTAACGTATTATATAAAGTAAATTATTATACGTCAGATTGTCAGAAGACCAAGTTATCAGAGGTTCGAGTTGTCGGATCGTTAGAAATTAAATGGCATTCTAATCCATGTTTGCCACTTAGAACATGAACCATTCAAAGAACGCAAATATGTTAAAGCCATGCAAAGAAAGAAGAATATCATTCAAGTAGATTGATTTTTTTTACAACGTATTAGTTTATAATAGTAAAAATACAACTTGAATGGAAAGGAAGAAAAAACGTAGGACAAAAACCTAATAAAAAACCTTATTTCCAAGAACTTCAACTGCACCATGGACGGAGGTAAAAAACAATAAGTGTCCACCCAAGCCTATAATTGCTGCTCGGGTAACCTCAAGAGCAAATATAAAGTCGGGGACCTTATTACAATGATAAAGGCTTGACTTTGGAACGAACGTAAAAAAGGAAGATCAAAATAGTTTTTCATATAAATGAGGGTACTTAAGATAGTCTTCAAGCGCTTCCACGAACCCTAGTTTTAAATTTTCGAGAGAAACTTCCATTGATTCTGACAAGTGCTACTCGTGATAGTGAAGACACTATGATGATGCAGAACAGACATATTGTCGAGTAAGACAAAGAGAATTAACTCAGCGCACATTTAACTCAAAAAGATATCGAATCACGACAATTAATGTCAAAGAATAAATTTTTCATAAACAATACCCCAAATCAGCAAAATGTCTGAAAAATGGGCACTTATTGATAAAGTTGTAGTTGGCATCCCATCAATGACATGTTCGGGTTTGAATTTAGACTTCATAACATGGAAAGTTAGTGATGGGTACAACTAAAAGTGGGTCGGCCAATACTTAATTATATAAGAGATTCAAATATCGACAACCTAACTGAAGATACCGTAGAGTTAATCGGATAATAACGTTCGAACGTATAAATCAAATGGTAAAGTCCAAACATTCAGACATTAGAGAATTATAATGAGCCACACAATAAATTGACATAAAAGAGCAGCCAAAGTGATACTGTATTTGGAGGTCAAGTAGTCCTATCATTAAATAAGGACGGCCGTTATACACTATCAGTAACATCGCTCATCACTGATTCGAAACAACGTCATACATACGTATCGATCTCAAGGGTCAATTAGCAAAATTGTATCTCTAGTTATAAATAAGACATCTCCCTAGAGAGAAAAGAGAAGGCTACTCAATCAATCAAGTATACAAAATGAGTATAATCCTCCAAATATACACTTATTCTCATCCTCTGTCATTTTTCATATTTTCTTCTTCAATATCTTTCCAAATCTATTAGAAAAATTACTGATTTGAATATCGAAAGATATACCAAATAGCGAGTCCCATATACCCCTTACATCCAATTTATTTTATTATAGTGTATAAAATTTTGATTCATAATTATAAAGACTGGACATGTTTATATTCAAATATCCAAGCAAAATAATCAACTCCTTAATT
>JAOVVI020012110.1:0-12360 GCA_028571085.2 Nepenthes alata | reverse complement strand
AAGAGAGAAAAACGTGAAGTAGTGTTCTTCGATTTCTTTCTTCATTCTCGACTGTAATCTCCAAAATCTCACATAGTAAAAATACGTTTTCAGTGGACGGATGTCCCGTGGTTTTTCCCTTGATTGAGAAAGGTTTTCCACGTAAAATCTTGTGTTTTCATTATTCTGTTTTCATTCGTTTTCTTCTGTGTCGCTTTAGTAAGTAGGGAAAGTATTCCGCGTTTTCTTTCCCAACAGTGGAGATGCCCCATGAGTTTACCAATTGCTGGTGTTTTGCTGCCTAGTTTTATTAAGTGTTTGCTGCCTCACTAACTTCCACCGTGGAATGTTTATGAAATAATTATGAAGTGTCGGTGGCTCCAAATAGACATTTATGCTGCGGCTGTCCATCCTTCTGCTTCATTTGCTGTTTTTTTTTTCGAGCCAACCGTCCATTGATTTAATTTGTGCCAGTCCATCAATTAAATTTCTGCCGCAGTTGCGTCCCAAGGTAAATTCTAGAATAATTATTATAACTATGAAATTCAATCCTTACAATCTTTCGGTCTTTATAAAAAGTTTGTCTTCAAAATTTAAAGGAACTTACATACCTTAATGAAAGATGTTAGGATACTTGTTTCGGATTTTCTCCTCCCATTCCCATGTGGCCTCCTTGTGAGAGTGATTACGTCAAAGAATTTTGACTAGGGGAATGGTCTTTGTACGGAGCACTTGGTCCCTTCGTCCTAGAATTTGTACCGATTCTTTCATGTATGACAAATTTTCTTCAATTGCTTGGGGCTTATAATCAATAATGTGAGTCAGATCGTATACATATTTTTGAAGCATTAACATATGAAATACGTTATACACTTCTAATAAATTTGGTGGCAATGCCAATCGATCGGTAACTTCTCGAACCTTCTCTAGAATTTCAAAAGGACCAATAAATCTCAATTTTAATTCTCCTTTTATTCAAAATCTAATCGTCCCCTTGGCTGGTGATACATTTAAGAAAATATAATCACCAACTGAAAAATGTAGATCTGACCATCTTCGATCAATACAGCTCTTTTGTCGACTTTGAGCTATTTTTAATTTCTCGTGGATCATCCTAATTTTTTCAGATATTTCTCAAATAACCTCTGGACCTAGTAGCCGTTTGTTAATGATTTCCTCCCAGTGGATCAGAGATCAAAATTTTCTTCCATATAAAACTTTAAATAGTGCCATTCTGATACTTACTTGGTAACTATTATTGTAGGTGAACTTTGCCAAAACCAAGTAATCGTCCCAATTACCTATCATTTCTAGCACCGAAACCCTTAATATATCTTCCAAGATTTGGATGGTATGCTCTAATTGACCATCTGTTTATAGG
Organism: Nepenthes alata; assembly: GCA_028571085.2. Taxonomy (NCBI): domain Eukaryota; kingdom Viridiplantae; phylum Streptophyta; class Magnoliopsida; order Caryophyllales; family Nepenthaceae; genus Nepenthes; species Nepenthes alata. Next base: position 11,000 of record JAOVVI020012110.1, on the reverse strand, counting down.
TGATATGCCGTATTAAATTTTAGATTTATCCCTAATTCTTGATGTAAGCTCTCATAAAACTTGGAGACAAATCTTAAATCACGATTGGACACAATTGATGCAGGAACCCCATAGATGTTGATGATTTCATTGACATACAATTGTGCCAACTGATATTAGGAGTACGTCGTTTGAATGGCCAAAAAATGTGCTAATTTTGTCGGCCGATCAACAATGACCCAGATAGCATCATGATTCCTTGGGGTTATTGGCAAACCCTCTATGAAATCAGTCATGATATCCTCTTATTTCAAACTTAGAATAGACAGTGGTTGTAACAAGCCACATTGCTTCTTTCGCTCGGCCTTTAATTTTCAGAAAATAAGACACCTTCTCACAAATGCCACAATTTTTTATGATATTCTTCCATCAGAATATTTTTCTCAAATCCTGATATATTTTATTGATTCAAGGATGAACAGTATACTTAGAGCGATGAGTTTCTTTCATAATGTATTCCTATAACTCTTTATCATATGGTATACATAATTTATCTTGGAATCTCAAGGCTCCATCAGCACATATATTAAAATAAGCTCTGGAGTTTCGATTTAGATCCATGATAATATCTATTAGAAATGGATCGTTTACTTATTCCTCCTTAATCTTTTTCAGTATTTCTGGTTGAACTTGTAGATATGTTAATATCATCAAGTTGCTTTGAACATATCGCTGGATATCTCATTGTTTCATACTTTTCGGTATTCTCATTTCCTTAATTTGTAATCTTGCCATGAAATGCATTTGGCGACTCAAAGTATCTGCTATTACGTCAGCTTTTTCAGGTTGATACTGAATCTCATAGTCATAGTCTTTCAAAAAATTGATCCATCTCCTTTGCCTCATATTTAGTTCTTTCTATAAAAATAAATATTTAAAACTTTTGTGATCCAAGTATACTAAAAATTTCTTGCCATATAAATAGTATAGTCAAATCTTCAGTGCAAATACCACGACAGCCAATTCTAGATCATGGGTTGGATAGTTCTTTTCATAAACTTTTAATTATTTGGACCCATAGGCAACAACTTTCTCATGCTACATTAAGATACAGCCTAATTCGGTCTTCGAGACGTCACAATAAACCATAAATCCACTCGGCCCTTTAGGAATGGTCAAAATTGGAGCGATCATTAATCGATCCTTTAATTTTTGGAAACTTCGTTCACATTCCTTTGTCCAATCAAATCTGGTCTCATTTTTTGTCAGTTAGGTCAAAGGCATAGCAATTCTGAAAAACTTCTCCACAATCCTTCGATAATAAGTAGTTATACTTAAGAAACTCCAGACTTCGGTTACTGTCGTAGGTTAACTCCAACTAGTAACAGTTTTAACTTTCTTTGGATCAATCGAAATGCCTCCATTTGAGATAACATGCCCGAAAAGTCCTTTCTTGAGTCAGAATTCACATTTCGTCAATTTTGTAAATAATTTATTCTTCCAAAGAGTTTGAATCATAATTCTTAAATAAAGATTGTGCTCTTCATAATTCTTTGAGTAGATTAGGATATCATCAATAAATACGATTATAAATTTATCCAAATAATATTAAAATACTCGATTCATTAGATCCATGAAAGTTGTAGGGGCACTGGTCAGTCTGAATGGCATAACTAGAAATTCATAATGGCCGTACTTTGTTCGGAAGGCGGTCTTGGGCACATCCTCCTGCTTAACCCATAGTTGATGGTATCCTAATCGAAGATCGATCTTTGAAAATACTTGAGTTACTTGCAATTGGTAAAATAGGTCATCAATTCGTGGCAATGGATATTTTTTTTGATTGTGATTTTGTTTAATTTACGATGATTAATGTATAGCCGTAAGGTTCCATCATTGGCCCACAAATCGTGGCTTCAATTTTCCTTTCACTCCAAACCGTGAAATTCCTTTGGACGGTGAGACCTTTAGGAAGACAAAATCTCCTATTTCAAAGCTTAATTCTTTCCTCCTTCTATCCGCATAACTTTTCTGTGTGCTCTGAGCAACCTTCAAGTTTCCATGGATCAGTTCGATTTTCTCAGCCGTGTCTTTTACGATTTTGGGACCCAAAATCATTTTATCTTCGGTCTCCTCCCAGTGAATTGGTGACCTGCACTTTCTTCCATACAGAGCCTCGAATGGTGCCATACCGATACTAGCCTAATAACTGTTATTATAAGCATATCCTTTCATTTCTGCCAGTTCTAGGTAGGTATCCCAAGTTTCTTTCATTTCTAATACAGAAGCCCTCAACATATCCTCAAGAATCTGGATGGTACGCTCAGACTGGCCATCTGTTTGAGGGTGGTAAGCAGTACTGAATTTTAATTCAGTTTCCATTTCCTTATGCAGATTCTTCTAAAACCTTGAGACAAAACGGGGGTCTCTATCGGATATAATGGAGGCAGGAATTCCATGTAGTCTTACGATCTCGTTCACATACAGTTGAGCCAATCTATCACGTGAATACATTGTTATGATTGCCAAGAAACGGGCTGACTTTGTCAGCCGGTCAACTATAACCCAAACGGCGTCGTAATTTCTTGGGGTCCTTGGTAGACCTGACACGAAGTCCATAGCGATATCTTCCCACTACCAGTTTGGGATCGACATCAGCTGTAATAACATGGACGGTTTTCTCCTTTCGGCCTTCAATTGTTGACATACGAGATATTTCTCCACATAGGCCATGATGTCTCTCTTCGTATTCCTCCACCAGAATATTTTCTTTAAGTCTTGATACATCTTATTTGTTCCGGGGTGAATGGTATATCTAGATCAATGGGCTTCCTTTAGAATCTTCTCCTTCAACCCCTTATCATCTGGCACACACAATCGATCCCTAAATCTTAATACTCCGTCTGTTCGGACACTGAATTCAACTCAGGATACCTTACTCAAGTCATTTGCAATTTCTACAAAGAACAGATCATCGACTTGCTTTTCCTTGATTTCACTAACAATCTCCGGTTGGATTTGAAGATAGGACAAGAGCATTCTATTACTCTTAGGAAATCGCTGGATATCACTTTGCTTTAGATAGTCCAACAATTCTATCTGTTTGACTTGCATTTGAGCCACAAATCCTGGCCATCGACTTAAAGCATCCGCAACCACATTAGCCTTCCTGGGCTTATACTGTATCTCACAATCGTAGTCCTTTAAGAAGTCGAGCCACCTCCTTTGTCTCATGTTAAGCTCCTTCTGAGAAAATAAATACTTCAAGCTTTTGTGATCGGAATACACCAGAAACTTTTCACCGTACATGTAATGTCTCCAAATTTTCAAAGAAAATATTACGGCAGCAAGCTCCATGTCATGGGTAGGGTAGTTCTCTTCATGAACCTTTAGTTGCCTAGACCCATAAGCTACCACCTTATCGTGCTGCATCAATACACATCCCAAGCCTACTTTGGAGGTGTCACAGTACACTTCATAACCTCCTGATCCTTCTGGAATCACCAATACTGGAGCAGTAGTCAGGCGATCCTTTAGCTCCTGAAAACTTTGATCACACTCCTTAGTCCATTCAAATTTGACTTCCTTTTTCAATAATCGAGTCAGGGGCATAGCAATTTGTGAAAAATTTTCCACAAACCGTCGATAGTAACCTGCCATGCCCAAAAAACTTCTAATAGCTGTTATGGAAGTTGGCTTACTCCAATTAGTAACAGCCTCTACGTTCATTGGATCCACAGAGATACCATCACCAGAAATCACAAGACCCAAGAACATTACTTTTTCTAGCCAGAACTCACATTTTCCCAACTTAGCATATAACTTCCCCTCATGCAGCTCTTGGAGTACTATCCTCAGATGGGTTTCGTGCTCCTCATAGTCCTAATAATAGATTAGAATATCATCGTTAAAAACTACAATAAATTTATCCAGATACTGCATGAATACTCTATTCATTATGTCCATAAAAGCTGCAGGGGCGTTTGTATGTCCAAGTGGCATAACAAGAAACTCATAGTGGCCATATCTTGTTCGGAAGGTAGTTTTGGCCACATCTTCTGGCTTAATCCTCAATTGATGATAACCAGACCTCAAGTCGATCATTGAGAACACCTGGGATCCTTGCAATTGATCAAACAAATTATCAATACGCGACAAAGGATATTTGTTCTTAATCGTGACTTTATTTAACTCACGATAATCAACACATAGCCGCAATGACCCATCTTTCTTTTTCACAAACAAAACTGGTGCTTCCCAAGGGGACACACTTGGCCTAACAAAGCCTTTGTCCAACAGCTCTTGCAATTACAACCTTAATTCCTTCAACTCAGCCGGAGCCATTCTGTAGGGAGTCTTAGAAACTAGACCAACACCGGGAACGATAGAAATCTCAAACTCAATCTCCCGATGCGGGGGTAATCCAGGTAACTCCTCAGGAAATATATCTTCAAAATCGCGGACGACGTGGATGTCCATAGCCGGCACCTCATGACTTCCAGTGGTGCAGGCATATGCCAAGTAAGCCTTACATCCACTTTTTACTAGATGTTTAACATGTAAAGCAGAGATCATTACCGACATCCCCTTTTTCTTGATACCTTGGAAGAAAAAGGTTTCCCAACCAGAGATATTAAAATAAACCTTCTTCCTAAGACAATCAATGGTGGCGTAGTTCTCAGCCAGCCAATCCATCCCTAGGATCACATCAAAGCCTCCCATGTTTAGTAACACCAAATCCACCCCCAAATATTTCCCGTCTACTTCTACCACGCATCCAGGATATATAACATCAGTGACTACGGGGAATCCAATAGTGGTACATACTGATAATTCATAATTCAATATGCAAGGAGCAGCAACAATATGACATGCAAACCGTGGAGAAACAAAAGAGTGGATAGACCCGGCGTTAAACAAGATAGATGCAGGAATGCCACAAATAGGAAGAGTACCTTCCACGACATTTGGCGATATCTCTGTCTCCTGAATAGCCACTACAAAGGCCTCAGCCAAAACGGTAGGCTTTCTCTATTCTAATTTCGGACAATCTTTGATCAAGTGGCCATGCTGTCCGCATATGAAACAAGCTCCTGTTGCCCGGTGGCACGCTTGCCCCAGATGTACCTTCCCATAGGACGAGCAGTGTGCAACTGGGGTCCTAGAATCAGTCATTGACTAAGTCGGCACAACACCTTTTTCCTTCTCAGTCGTCCTTGTCTTCTTGGACGTCCCAAAAGATCCCCGAGCAGATCCGCCACCAACACCTGCTCGACTAGCGGCTCTTTTCATGTAAAATTTCTCTATCTCCTCCTCTTGTTCGTAAAGGACCGGCCGGTCCAATATATTGGCATACTCCTCAAGCTTTAATGTGGTTAGCTGTTTCCGAATATCATCCCGTAATCCTTGCTGAAACTTCTTCACCTTAATTCATCTTCCACATAAAAATGTGAGAATCTGGACAGTTCGATGAACTTAGCATCATACTCTGTCACCGTCATGCTTCCTTGCGTTAGTCTCACAAACTCTATCTCCTTTTGGTCCCGGAGATTGGATGGAAAGTATTTCTCCAAAAAAGCTTCCACGAATGAATCCTAAGTGATCATCTCGTCGGACATTCCTAACGCCCTCTTCCTCATGTCCCATCAGCTGCCTGCTTCACCTTCTAACTTATGCATGGCGAAGGTGACATTTTCCTTGTCCGTACACCCAATCACTGCAAATATCTTCTTCATCCTCTTATGCCATCTATCAGCTTCTGTGGGATCGGGTTTCCCCGGGAAGACCGGCGCCCACTCCACCGTGAACCGATCATACGTGGTTGGAGCTAGGATGGCTGGAGCTGGCTCAGTTGCAGGAACTGGAGCCATGTGCCTATGCTCAACGGATTCCGCCATGGTGGTCATTCTTTCCAACAAGTCTGTATAAGCGGCCTCCCGGTCATAAGGTGTATTATGGCCATTTCTTCTTCTTCTTCCACTAGCAGTCCTAAAATCAAGACAAACACAATATTATAATGTCAGAAAAAGAAAGTATCCTTCAATCCCAATAGAATTATACTTAGTCTAGAAGCCAAGTTTCCTAAATACTCTAATTGCCTAAGTTATCCTTGGCCTACTTCTTCCAGAGAATCAGTATGAAGATTCAAACCTATGCATCCTCATTTCAATCGATCAATTCCTAAGGCATCTTATCTCTCTGATACCAATTGTGATGGAACAAGTATTTTTTTTGCACTCTGCCAATGACCTCCCGGAACTGACCCCAAGATTTCGGTGGTCTGATCTGAGCCGATCATGCCGTCTAAATCACAGGATCACAGATGCCATCTAGGTCTCATACATATTAGTCATCAAACATATAGCTGAAGTCAATCTAATATTTTGTGGAAATATTCATATTCATTCCCCTAAAAACTAATTCCCGAATACATATAGCCATGAATATCTAATCACAAAGTCTATCAATTCTAATAGATCATTACATTAATTGTTTGTTCGTGGCGATCATTTCAAAAGGTGTGCTTCTGAATCCTTACAAACCCTTCATATAGGCTCTAGTCACTCCATCTCGTCAGGCACGAGTTCTAAATTTCCATCTGAGGAGGGGGCAAATAAAAAAATAATGAGCCGGAGCTCAAAAAGGTACATGCAGACTTTCCACAAAATGTTCGTGCTGTCAATAGTTACAGATACATATACAAAATATTATTTGACCAGAATCATGCAGAAATACTTAGAACGGAAATCATGCAACATAAATGTCATACGATAGCGTTTGGTCAGACAAAAGCAAATCAGAAAGCTGGAATAGATATTATTCGAGCGTAAAATAAGGCCGGTCACAATATAGCTTCTTTTATTTATTGCTTAATGGAAGGGGACTTCAATCGAGGACAGATTGTGCACATCTCCTCACAATAACGGCAATACCTCCTTGTACAAATCCCCGAGGACGGCTCTCACTTCCTCCTTGTACAAAGCCCCGAAGACGGCTATCAATACCTCCTTGTACAAGGCCCCGAGGACGGCTCTCACTTACGTTTTCCTTGATTATCACCATAAGGTCCTAAGGCATGCCGGAGTACCTCGTCTCCCAAAGGTTAAGGTCTGAACTTATTTGTCTTATCATAAAATCGGTTTACATTTTCTTTGTTCATTTTTGACGGTCATATCACAGGCATGTTTCAAAATCACATAATAAGCCGATTTCAAATTTTCAGTACAGATGCCGGTTTCAAATCATAATACAAGGCCGGTTTTAATCGTTTTACAAATCAAGGCCAGTTTTAAAATTTAATACAAGGCTAGTTTGAAATTTTATACAAGGCCGATTTCAATCACTTTACAAAACAAGGATGGTTTCAATTATAATACCAGACCGATTTTAAAATCACAGAGCAATTGCCGGTTTCAGAATTACAATACAAATGCCGGTTTCATTCATAATACAAGGCCGGTCTCATTTATTTTACAAATCAAGGCCGATTTCAAATTATAATACATGGCCGGTTTCAATACTTTACAAATCAAGGCCAGTTTCAAATTTATACAAGGCCGATTTTAATTATTTTATAAATCAAGGCCGATTTCATACAAGCCGGTCTACTTTTCTATTCATTTAGGTATTCCAGTTTAAACGTGAGTTTAGCAGAAAACAGAGGACAGAAGGCAGAAAGTACGAATTCAAACCAGAATACAGTTTATCAAATGGTAATTAGAACGGCATGAAATTAATCTAAATCGAAATGAAAAACTGGCAGTTTCCTAAAAATCTGGGCATACGAACTTAAAAATAATGATCGTTCAGTACACTTGCAATATTCTGGAGTTAAAACAGAGCATTAAATCATGAACTTAAAAATAGGGGGGGTACACTTGCCTGACAGTTGTCCGTTCACCCTTACAGACGAGAAACTTTTTCTTTCTCTACTCCTTACTGTTCTTCTTGCCGGTTGCTCGTGCCAACTTCCTTGATCGAAGTTGAGTATATATAGAGGAGGGGTTAGGTGAAATAGGTGGGGGTAAGCTACCTACCTGGTACTTCTTCTCAGAGGTTAGGTGGGAGTAAGTAGTCTAAGGTACTTACTTTGGTACTTTTTCCCAACGAGGTGGTTCACTTACCTAATTAAGTTAGGGTCTAGTTGTGTTCTAACTAATCAGTAAAGTTGGTCATTGTCTTTAGTTGTCCTTAATTTATTCCGGTCAACTCTTTGGTCAGTTCTCAGAATCGGCCATCATTTCACTTCTTTTGTTCAAGACTGGTCAACCTTTCTCAAGATCGGTCAACTCTTTGGCCGATCAATATCTGGTTAAGATCACAGTTTTTGGTCAACTCTTTCTGACAGCCGGTCAATATTCTAAAGCAGGTCAACATTCTAAAAGCTTGTCAATATTAGAAATTTTGGTCAACTTTATCTACTCCGGACTTCAGGCAGTCCGGCCTTCCGTGGCACGAGTTACTCTGGTTTTTAAATGGCATAAGTCTACTCCGGTATTGAAGGGTAAGGCCACTCTAGCCTCCGGAGTTCATTATACTATTGATCTTAACACTTTATTTCAATTTAAAGTTCTCTTTTGATGTTGCGAGCTCACAATTCTCTCCTACTAAAAGCAATTTTATCCTCAAAATTTAGATGGGATTACATACCTTAAACAAACAGGTGAGGATGCTTATTTCAGATTTCTTACTCTCGTTCCCTGGTAGCTTCTTCAGGCGAGTGATTCCTCCATAGTACCTTTACTAGAGGAACCGTCTTCGTACGCAGCCTTTGCTCCTTTTGGTCGAGAATTTGTAATGGCTCCTCAATATAGGATAGATCCTTGTTGATTTCCAAGGGTTCGAGTTCAATCACGTGAGTAGGGTCATAAACGTACTTCCGGAGTATGGATACATGGAACATGTCATGTACTTCCGTTAAACTCGGTGGTAGTGCTAATATGTATGTCACTTCTCCGATCTTTTCTAGAATCTCAAAAGGGCCCACAAATCGTGGCTTCAACTTTCCTTTCACTCCAAACCATGACGTTCCTTTGGACGGTGAGACCTTTAAGAAGATAAATTTTCCTATCTGAAAGCTTAATTCTTTCCTCCTTCTATCCGCATAACTTTTCTATCTGCTCTGAGCAACCTTCAAGTTTTCATGGATCAGTTCGATTTTCTCAGCCGTTTCTTTTATGATTTTGGGACCCAAAATTCTTTTATCTCCGGTCTCCTCCTAATGAATTGGCGACCTACACTTTCTTCCATACAGAGCCTCGAAAGGTGCCATACCGATACTAGCATAATAACTGTTATTATAAGTAAACTCTGTCAGCGCTAGGTAGGTATCCCAAGTTCCTTTCATTTCCAATACAGAAGTCCTCAACATATCCTTTAGAATTTGAATAGTATGCTTAGACTAACCATCTATTTGAGGGTGATAAGCAGTACTGAATTTTAATTCAGTCCCCATTTCCTTATGCATACTCTTTTAAAACCTTGAGACAAAATGGGGGTCTCTATCGGATACAATGGAGGCAGGAATTCCATGTAGTCTCACGATTTCATTCACATATAGTTGGGCCAATCTTTCGTGTGAATACGTTGTTCAGATTGCCAAGAAATGGGCTGACCGGTCAACTATAACCCAAACGACGTCGTGATTTTTTAGGGTACTTTGCAGACCTGACACCAAATCCATAGAAATATCTTCCCACTTCCAGCTTGGAATCGGCATCGGCTATAATAACCCGGACGATTTTCTCCTTTTGACCTTCAATTGTTGACATATGAGGCATTTCTCTACATAAGCCATGATGTCTCTTTTCATGTTTCTCCACCAGAATATTTTCTTTAAGTCTTGATACATCTTATTTGTTCCGGGGTGAATGGTGTATCTAGATCGATGGGCTTCCTTTAGAATCTTCTCATTCAACTTCTTATCATCTGGTACACACAATCGATCCCTAAATCTAAATACTCTGTCCGTTCGGACGTTGAACACAACTCGGGATTTCTTACTCAAGTCACTTACAATTTCTACAAGGAACGAATCATCGGCTTGCTTCTCCTTGATTTTACTAACAATCTCCTGTTGGATTTGAAGATAGGACGAGCATTCTATCACCCTTAGAAATTCGCTAGATATTACATTCTATCACCTGACCTCTTATTCGTAGTTGTGGTGTGCAGGATCCAGACTCAGTGGATGACGCCGGACTCAGACGATCGACTTGACCTAAACTCATTCGAAATTTGGATTTAGGATGCATTACAAACTAATTATTTTTGTCTGTGATCAAACTTGAACAAAAAATTTGATTAGGCATAATTCTTTACCATACTTATTTATAATTACCTTGATATATTCTAAAAATTTTGGACCGGTGAAACCAAAACAATGTAGCATTCTTGATTTCAAATTGGTCTAACGGTTAAAAGAGGTCCCCAAGCAACATCACCAAGTGAACGTTGACGTGTTGGTCCAAAGATTGATTTAGAATCCACTACAAAAAAAGTAATATTTTGTGATGAAAAATTAGTGACAAATATATTTTTGTCACTATTAATAATCAATATATATAATATAGTGATAAATATATAATTTTGTCACTAAATTTAAAAAAATAAAAAATATATATTTTATAAAAGATAAAATAATTAACAATAAATAATAAAAAATTTCATTGACAAAAATATAATGTCTCTAATTACCAAAAAAAAAATACATCATGATACAAAAATCCCACCCCTCATCTAATACAAAAGACGCTCCACTGTATTTTAAAACGCCAAGTACGCACGCCTCTCACTCTCTCTCTCTCCACGCCTCTCTGCCTACATTGTAACAAAATCCCTAAACCACTCGAGCAGAACGCTGAAACGAATATCGCATTTTTCAATCTCGTGCGTTCAATCAGCTGTTTTCCTTCGCAATAGACAACTTTCTCCATTATCTTGTAGCAAATCAGTTGTACAAGTTCGCAATCGATGAATCATTCATTAAATCGATATTTCCTATCTCACGGTACTCTAATTTT
>JAOVVI020012109.1:0-12360 GCA_028571085.2 Nepenthes alata | reverse complement strand
CATGTGCGCTCTACTCTAAAAGGGCTGCCAGCCACTGAGCTTGAAGGCTCCCTATGCCGTGATTGGCTAATTCACAGGGACTGTCTATTGGGCCTACTGGTTTCATTTCTTTACCTGCCCATCACAAGTTGGGCCGCGGTTGGGCCCGCAGCGGCGTCCTTTGTGCTTTGCATTGCACAGGACCCCATTGGGCTTCGGCTCCTTGGGCACGCAAGAGGCGCGCTCTTCTTTGGGCCGGCCCATAAAATCACAGGACCCATCACCATTCTTTCTTTTTATTCTTCTCTCATATCCTCTTCTCGTTGTAAGGACCATGACCTTTGGTAACCCCCTCTGCAATTTTAAATGTAGCAACTTCCAAAAATTAACAAAACATAAAAACAAGTTCAGGCTTCAAAATATGCTTTCTTTAAACTGAAAATCAACATCTTTCCAAGACATCGCTATCGGAGGCAACATATATATTAATCGAGGCAACCTCAGGGAGCATATCTAATGATATTTGTTTAAGAACTACTTTTTTCAAGAAAATCATTTAGAGAGAATATTACCTTTTAATAATCAATCTCCTAAAAAATTATAGTGCTCCACAGTTTAGCCACAAAGATTGAGATTGGGTAAACAAACTGCTAAACAAAGGAATGACTGTGATCATACATTAAACAAACAAAAAAACTAACTCTTTAAAAGCAGTTGAAATTTGAAAAGAGTTAAACACATCAACAAATGGACCTGCATAGACTATGACAACCTTTATAATAAAAAAGCATATAAGCCAAGCATTAACCAATAACTACTTGAAGACCAAAATATCAAAATTTAATCAAACCTTGTATCAAAACCTAATATATTGAAACTAAGGTCTGGAGTTTAAAAATAGATCAACTATGAATCAAATATGAGAAACAATTAGGACACAAAAAAACTGAATTGAAAATTAATCTAGAAAATTAAAAAAAAAAAAACTTGGTCTTTTACTGAACAAAGTTCATAAAGTTTGAAATTCAAATTTTTAAAATAAAATAGAAAATAAAATATCCTGGCCATACAACACTAATCTAAAGTTTGTAACCTGAAAATCAGCTGAAATTCCCAAAATACAATCTGAAAAGAGGTTAAAGCTGAAATCTGAACATTAAAAAAAATAAATTATATGAAATAAAATTTATGATTTAATTTAAAATTAGGAGGAAGAAAGGTAAATGCTAACAAAAACTACAGCATACAACTAAGCTTAAGAGAAATATAGGACTGAAACTAACTTAACAAAAAGTAAGATCAGATTTGTAAGCTACTAACCTACACTTTTGATTCAAAAATATTACTGTTCTTGAACTAGTCCAACATGAATATTAGTTACAAATTCAAATAGCAAAAGGTATCATATAATCTCAAAATTGTCATCAAACCAATCTATACTTAAAACCAAAACTCAAACCTCCCTATAACTAGCCAAGCATGACATGACCTGCTTCACCCATGTTAAGCAAAAAGATATTCATTAACAATTCAGGTCTAAAAGTATAGGCACTAGCTGCAGTACCCATCCAAATACCATGCCAATAGCACCTAAAACTGACAATAATCACAGCAAGATCAAATAGAAGAGAATAAAAAAATGGAAAGGGAAAAAAAAGGAAGAAATAATTATCTTACAGATACCCTCAGGAATGAAATGACCAATGGGCCACTTTTCCTCAGGAAATAATTGATTGACAGGGTACTTTGCACAGTGACTGTTTGCCTTCTCTACTAGGATCAACGAGAAATAAACTGTGGAAACCAAAGTGTTTAAATCACTCCTTAGGCCCTCAGTTGCCCCATAAATATCCTCAAAATCTTTTTTTGTCCAAAATCATCCCAAATATCTCTCTGAAACTGTTGTCAAAACGAAAGTAGCTCAGGGCCAAGAAGTAAAATTTTGAGTAAGGCTTGAAATATTTTAGTAGATGCAACTAAATTGACTTAATCCCACCAAAAAAAGGGCTTTTTGGTAAGTTGTCAAAAAGGTTAATGATATTCAATTAGAGAATAATCCTAATTGGCGCAGGCACTCAAGAGTCCCGGGATGCAAAGTTCAATTTGGTTGCCCAAAAAGTTGGGCAGACACAATGCTTTAAATTTTTTGGCTTTCTCTTCTTACTTTATTAAGCCAAAAAACCTCTCTTTTTTTCATTGTAGATTGTGCAATGTAATCTCATCTGATTCCAGTCGTTTGAGACTCCTATATGCAATCCACTACTTACAAGGCAGGGAACTCTTTAGCATGAAAATCTGTCAGAAGTCTCTGGGATGAAATGGATTTATATTTGGGCTTTCTTAAATCAACAATTTTAGATAAGGAAGGTCAATAAACATGGTAAATAAATAAAAGAATTTTTCAAAAAAAAAAAGAAAGAAAAAAGTCACCTTTGAAAGAATAAATATTTTAAACTTTTAAAATGAATTTTTCAAAAATAAAAAGTCACCTTAAAAGAAGAAACATTTTAAACTTTTTATTTTAAAAATGAAAACAGTCATTTCCAGTAGATAGGCAAGCAACTATATAGTTATTCCATAGCTTCATCAATGTGTACCTTATATTGAATTTCTATTTTAGCCTGCAGTGAAATGGCGTGTCTACACTAGTCAATATCCCTCATCTCCTTTTACTGTATATGAACGTGTTTTTTTTTTCTTTTTTCATGAGGAACACAAATGTGGAAGCCTCAAATGACCAGTTTGTGCCCATTAGAGTAAACCATCAGCTACCCACACCCTCCAATTCAACAATACACAAGAAAAACTACTTGCAAGTGCCAAACAACACCAAATGTTGTCCTCGTTTGAGTAAGCAACACGCCCGGAAACAAATTCGGAAAATGGAAATAGTGAATAATTGTTCTAACAGAATCATCTATGTTGAATTTTTATATCATCAGCAAAATGAGTACCCCGAATCCATAACTCCAGTGTTTGGTTTTTTCCATAATGTTCAAACTTAATATGTCATTGACTTTGAGTGAGAAAATAAGTTAATCCAAGTTAACAATTAATAGCCCAGAAATATTACAATTGACAATGAAAGACTCAAAACTATTTAATTACCTATGAAAAATAATGAAATTATCCACTTCTGCCTAATTCATATAGAAAAATCAATATCTTTTTTTCTGGATCAGTAAAATAAAAGAATACAATCCGAATACTTTCAAAATCATAATATTTTCCTTTAAAAAATAATGAATAAATATATCAAGGACACCAAAGAAGCCTTGGCTATTTATCAAGGCAGACTTACCTTGAATCGTCATGCCAATGTAGAAACCTACGGAATTATAAACAATTAAATATCACCATAATATACATGTGGGATGATTTTTTTTCCAGCGAAATGAACCTAAGTAATTAACTTTTTGATCAGTATAATAAACAAGTAAATAATAGGATGTTTTCCTTATACCATAACTACAAAGAGGAAAGTAGCACCAAAACAGCAATAAATATCGATAAAGTATGATGATGTTTCAAAGGGATATAAGCTTGCACCTCGACCAAGCGGAGCTGGACAGTGTCATCAGCAAATTGAGAATCCGTTAAATTTTGCCCTCTAAGACCTCTCATAAGACTTGCCAACTGTTCATTTTGTTCCATCTGTGCTCTAACTCTTTTGATCTCTTGCGACACATCTCCAATTCTCTGCATTAATGAATTCAGGATCAGTCCCGTATCTGCAATTGTGTAATGCTTTCTACAGTGAAACACATAAAAATTTTAAGTGATCGCAACAAAAAAAGATCGTTACAAAAATCAATTACTCAACATGTGTATTCTGACACACAGACAGAACAAAAAAAAAACATGCATGATTCATAACTCACTGTCATCCCCATTCCCATATTGGAGGAAACTATAAATTGCAAAATGCTGGAGTGAGTTCAAGCAGCAAAGATTCCAATAGGAAAAAGAGAACATAACATCACAGATGGTTAAATCTAACAAATTTAGAACAAATAAAGAAAGTTAATGCTAATAAGGTATAATGCTGATGATAAAGAAATTCAGAACAAATATAACACAGATGATAATGCTGACACTCAAGAGCTGCACAAAATTGAGATACAAGAATGAATTCAGGAATGTCGTAGAAAGTTTGAGGACTGGAGCAACAGGACTATGAGGGATGCATACTCTAGAAGACCAGCAAAACTGCAGCAGAAAGAGCTGAGTAGCAAAGCAGCACAATAAATTCCAAAATACAAAACATGAGCATAAACTGAGAGGGATGCTGCGGAGGGGAGAGTGCAGTGGGGGGGGGGGAAGCATAGGAAAGTCACAATGCAGATTTAGGTAGCATGATGGGAGGGGCTATGATGTGAATGTTTAGGACGTTGATAATGATGAGAAGGAAGTAGATTACTGGTATGAATCTATTGCTGGACCAAGGAGGCATTAGGAAGGTTGAGAGTTACTATGCAGCTTTGGACGAAAAGAGGAAGTATTCTTTTTCATTTTAACAAGAAAAAAGAAAAATTGGAGGTCTAAAGCACCCTCTATGATGAAATTTTTTGAGTGAACAGCTGTTTTGGAGAAGAACATACGACAGACTTCTTGAGGAAGAGAGAGTCTTGTTAACCGAATAATTGCAGTCTCTGTAAGCAAAATGAATCAGCTATTCACTGGCTTAGTCAACTAGATGGACCTCAGAAATATGGTATTTTTCTTTTTTTGTATTGGGCAGAAATCGGCACACCCGCTCTCCACACAACAGGTACTATTTGCTTAGAAGACCACATTGAGGGACACAAGGATTGGGAAAGAAATGAAACTTCGATTGCTAGATTATATGGTTGCAATCAAGAAGAGAGAAACAAACCAAGTTTCACAGAAAAATAATTACCAACGTGAGGAAAGTGCTTTTATAACTTACAGGAGATGAAGACATCAAGACCAACCACCCAACAGTAAGCAATCAGGCCAGGAAGACAGTACAGTAGCTAGAGGAGGAAAGAAGAAACAACAAGCAGCCAAAGACAGGGTTGTTGACATTAAATTGAATATCCAGGTAAGGTTCATGTCTGTCTCCATGAAGAAATTTCACACCCTATATATGGGAAGGCTGACAATTATCCTAGCTCATTAGTCATGACTGCTTTTTCGTTCTACTGTGCTACACACCAGCTTCAGGAGTAGTTGGAAGTGGGTGAAAGTCAAGATCTGATCTAGATTATATAATAGAGTGGCATGTCCTCAAAATGAGGAAGGAAAACCAGCAACCACCTACTCAGAGCATTAGCGATCATAACTAGAACCACACTGGATGGAAAAATAGGTTACTGAACCTAACTGTTCAGTTTCTATTTGGGTATTGCAATTTTTTGTGGTTATGTTCAGTTTCAATTCGGCAGTATCTAATTTTGTGGTTACTGCATATATCCTTTTTTTATTTTTTAAAATATGAAAACATATTGTACTGAAAGTTGTGGGTCCATATCGAACTAACTTCATATTTGAGGTTCTAATACTTTTTTTATTTTATTTTATTTTTTATTTTAATTGGTGCATTTATTTATTTGTTTTCACTTTATTAGATGTAAACAATGTTATCATGTATGAAAATTACTATTTCAAAATTGTAACTCATAAAATTACTATATATTAAATGTGTGACCTAGAGCTTTGGATTTTATATTAATGATAAGTTTTTGTTATTATTTGAGAATTTTAGTAAATATTTTGGTAAAAAAATAAAACTGCACTGTGAACACTCCTATCCCATCTTATTGATCTGATGTAGCTTGCAAAAGCTTTGCTACACCAAAGAGAGAATGAAAAATCCCAGCTTGTTGGCACAGGATGTTTCAAGATTGGTAACACCTTTGCTAGTTCCCAATCTACTTTTTATACACAGTGGAGGTGAAGTTGAAGAATGAAGTTCAATCCGACCTTACCATCAAGGTCAAAGATACTCAGCAAGT
Organism: Nepenthes alata; assembly: GCA_028571085.2. NCBI lineage: Eukaryota > Viridiplantae > Streptophyta > Magnoliopsida > Caryophyllales > Nepenthaceae > Nepenthes > Nepenthes alata. Next base: position 6,403 of record JAOVVI020012109.1, on the reverse strand, counting down.
TGTCATACATTCCATAATATAATATCCCATTAAGGCTGTCAATCCTCCTCTCAAATTTTGTGAGTTCTAATGGAAAATATATTCTACAGAAATGATAATCAATTTCACAATCAACTAGGCTTATATTGAATTTGCTGAGAGACCAAAAAAAACCAACAACAATGATAGCAGTAATGTTCCAGAAGTCTAAAAATTACTTTCAGCAACCTTCCTTTCTCTATGCTCAAGTTTTTAGATTGCCTCAGTCAAATATTGAATTTGTACCCCTATCTGTTTATTTTTGGCAAAATGTAACAAGCCATTAACCATAATCTATGGGCATTGCACCATTCACAGAATAAGTAACTTGTTAAGAAATGCAAAGGGGGGGAGGGACAAAAGTTAGCAACTAGTCAAATGGTTATATCACATCATATCTTTGTAATATATCAAGTAAAATAGAAAGAACCTTAGGTACATCCATAAATGTTTCATTCTTTCTGCTGGTCCGTTCATAAGCATCTTAATAAATATATATATACCATGTACATATCAGTATTATCTATAGCCACATAATGCAAAGAAAAGGTGGGCGTACAAGACAGATGAACATAGTGGAATAACCTCCATATAGGGAAGAATAACTACAGTGTAATAACACAACAGCGACAAAAGATGACCAATGTAGAGGAAAGGAAAACAGTAAGTAATGGAGTGGTCCATGCAAATACAAGGATTGGTCGGGGGATCTTAGCCTGGCAATTTAGAAGATGTCCGGGGCACTGGATGAGACAGGGTCCCAGATTGGATACCTGGAGTTCCAAAAAAGGCCAAAGACCCAAAAAGGAAGTCAAGGTTCAGCCACAACAAGTAGACAGCAGATGCTTGGTAGCTTGGACGAAGCATGGCTGGATGGCCGAAGCTAAGCCCTGGCATCATAGTGGCTGAGTGACATCTAACTCAAGGAGTAATAAGGAATGCACCCATCTCAGCCTTCAGAAAGTGTTGGTAGAAATCCAGGGCCACAATTAGTGTGCACATGATCCTCTCTGGATTCATTGCCGCGGTCACAACCACTTTTTACCACAAGCACAGTCGCCAAAGACACAAGCCCTATATAAAAGGAGGAGGATTATACAAAACGGGATCGGTGAACACTTGGCTGAATTGCACATGCTACAAAGCTTCGATTGATAGATTAATATTGTCCATTTTGAACGAAACTCACTCAGGCACTCACCCTTGCAATATGAACCTAGGACCTGTTTCGGTCCACTCTGTTCAGTTAAATCCTCACAAAGGACTCAGTTGGGCACGGAGCTAGCCCTCATAGTAGTCCCTTTCTTTTCCTCTCAACGAGGGTCCCTTTAACCATACTAAATTTCCCAATCCAAGAAGTACTTATCCCTTAACCATTATGCCTTGCACATAAAACAGGGCATAGACTGACTTGGGTATCAGATGAAACCCCTTATAAAAACATATTTGCCAAATTTGACCTCTTATTGTGTTGTGATGGCAGGAATTGTGATTCCCTGATCCAAAGTTTCATCATTATCGGGCCAACAGATTCTCTAGCAGAATCCGGTTTGCTTGTTATCATGCTAATAGCTCCTCAGTTTCTATGTATTCATCATTAAGCCTTTTGCATTTAAACAAACGTGCTTGCATAGAGGCCCTAGCTGAAGGGCTCAGGAAACACTTCGACCTTGCCCTTTTTAAAATATAATTTCAGAAGCTAACACCCACTGAACTAAGGAAAATAAAGTTGAAGAATTTAGCCTTGACAAACATTTTGCAAGGTTAAAAAGTCTCAAATTGACACAGTTTTCGTTGACATAACTAAAATGTAACGTCCCACTGCTGATTCATCTTACTTTGTTCAAGAATTGGAATGAATGCCATATATGCGAAGGTCATGTTTAGCACCCACCGTTGGAACTCCATTGACGTTGGCCGGGGTCCGTGGCGATTTGGGTGATCCATCAATATCGTCAAGCAAAGACGACTTTGAATTACAGAGGTGTGTGGTTCTAGGACCCGTCGCAATAGCATAGAGCCTATTGCCGCTGCGTCTCCGATTCCGAGCCCTAATTCTGTTGTTTGTATACCGACATAAATTATAGGTGTCAAAATTAACATTAATATAATAGCAGCAGCTTCTACTGCTGCCACTGTTGCTTCTGGTGGAGTTTATGCGGATGTTGCAAGTGGGAGTAGTGCGACGGCGAAGAGGATCGACGCCGCAGTAGATAAGGTTAGTCGCTGCCCCCATGGCTAGCGACTCAAATAGCAACGCCTACAGGACCTTTTTTTTTTTTTTTGTATGGAAAAGCTATTGAGATCAATTTTATGCGAGAATAATTGATCGAAGAAGCAGCAGTCGGGAGAATTTCATACTTAGGTTGAGGATGAGGTAGTTGCAGGAACCCCCCACCCCCCCCCCCTAAGTTTAGGTGGCTGCGGACTGGCCAGTGGACTGACGCGTGGCGAGATGCGGAACACAACGGCTTTCGTAGATAACCCCAACCTATTCAAAAATAAGTACAACTTTTTTTGTTTCCGGTAATTAAAAAAACAAACATAAACAAGTACAACTCATTTGATTTTACACATAGCATCAGGTATTTTTTTAATTTAAAAAAATGTAGAATTTTAAGATAAAAAAAAATCAGTTTTTTTTTTGTGATTAAAAAAATTCAGAATTACTAAATTTATATATAGTAATTAAAAAAAAAACTGCCACGGAACGAGGGCCCTGTTTCGCGTAGAGGGCCTGTGCCACACTCCAACGCCTCCTCTTCTTTTTTTTTTTAAACAAAATTTAAAAAATAAATTTAAAAATGTTGAAAGAAAAAAATAAAAAAATAAAAAGGGGGAGAAACAAGCGCCCTCGATCCAGGTACCCCTGAGACTTCGACGTTTCATAATTTTATTATAATTATTTTGATTTTTTAACTTTTATTATATATTTAAATTATTTTTTGCAGCAAAAATCATTTCTAAGTCAAACACATTAAGAAATGTATAGTATACACGAGGTATAGAAAATGATATTATATATAATTTTAAAAAAAATGTTAATTTTAAATTTTTATATCTATTTAAATAAAAATTAATTATATCATGTAAAATAATTAAACTTTTTAAAATTTTGACTCTCTCAATGACTCCTCAATCAAGCTATTGGGTGTGGCCTAAGGACAGTTGGCCCAGCCCAAAGTTGAAACAGAGCTCAAGCACTAACGATCTAGAAATGAACATACAAAATTGATCTGAATAACGGGTGAACAGGGTATTAAACGAAGCATTTAATCCTAACGAATAGTTATTATTAGCCAATAATAATAATACTCTTATAAATTACCCGATCCAAAAAAAAGTTAAAATAGTACTATATTAACATTCGAACGGTTTTTAAATTAACTCAATGGGCAATTACACCCCAAAAATAATACCTTTTATTCATTGTTATAAAGCACCTTACAGCACAGACGGTAGTTCTAAGTTGACCAGTAGATTAGAACGCCCGACTATAAATACAAATCTTCCCCAATCAAGAGATGAAAGTTTCACTAATATAGTAAAAGAGACTCTAGCAAAGAGTACGTTCAAACGAAACCAAACCCTCCTAATTCACACTCATCCCGTTTCTCTTTCAATTTATGCTTTCCTTCTACAAATTTTTATTTCTTTCGAAAAAATCGCTAATATGAGCGTTAGATAATATATCGAATAGCAAGTTCTGTATATTTCTAACCTCTTGTTGAGTTATTATGGTGAGCAAAATAAGGATTTTAGCCACAAATATTGGACTCGCTATCACACGAATCAATCGAAGGATTCTTATGACTCTCTAATTTGCGTAATAATTTGAATCCCCATAAAGCATCATTGATACCACCGGTAAGAACATGGTCAGGGTATTCATTCTCATCACCATTCTAAATATCCAAAAAAAAGGCTTTACTTATCAATCAAAAGTAAAGCAATAATGATAAACACTGTGGCCCTCGTAAACCTTCCACCCAAAGACATCACTTCTAGCAGCAACAATCCAACAAATAGTAGCCAAGAGAATATTCGTCAATCGATGAACATAAATATGGAATTCTTAGCAGCTCAAGTTTATAGCATGTCAAAAATACTTAAATCCCTTTGAGACAAAATGGAGGGACTCCTACTTGAAGTTTCAACCCCCAATTTTCGAGCCTCCACTTCTAATAGGAGGGGCACAGGGAAGAAGTGCGGCTTCAATGGGGTGTCACGGCAACCCAAAGTCATAGAGGGGCAAGAAGCCTCTCTTCAAAAAATTACATCTCAACTCATAGACTGTCTCAACTTCGAAATAAGGGGAGAGAATCTGGAGTAGTAAAATCCACAGTACTCACGGGACACGAGGTGGCCAACGACACGGGACAAAGTATTGTGTAGCAGCCTATCAAAGAATGTTCTAAGCCAATAGGCTCCCCACATATTAGCCAATCACTCAGAGTTGAGGATATTCCGAAATGCAAAAAGGATCATCTCCACATCTGAGGTAGAAAAAATATTGAATAGCAACTGCTTCATAGAAGCACAGTTAGTCACTTCACCGAATTTGGCAGGTTTCTATTTACCATGGAGATAAAGATACATCGACTCTCCCTTAAGTTTAAAATGCTTACCCCAGAACCCTACGACAAAAACTCTAATCTGATAAATCAGTTGGATCACTTTTAAACTTTGTTGGGATTCCAAAACCTCGAAGACCGTACCTTGTACCTCAGCTTCCCTTTAACCCTCAAAGGGCATGGTCGGATTTGGTTTTATGAGTCGAAAATAAATTCAATTCAGTCCCTTTAGGAGTTGGCTGACAAGTTTCTATCTCAATTTGCCTCCAATAAAATAGAAGAGAAATAGTTATGACACCTTATCAGTATACAATAAGATCTGAATAAAAATCTGAAGCGCTTCTTATCCAAATTTAATGTTCAGACCTGAAGCATATCTAAACTTACCAACGATGTGACGTTGACCTCCGTCATAGCCACCGTAAAATCGAGTAAAATTTTCAAGTATCTAGTTCAGCAGAAACCTAAAACATCCCTTGACATGGAGACTGTCCAAGCATACATTACAACCGACGAGACCAATGAAGCAAAGCGACCAAAGTGCTCCGATCACCATTCGGGATCGACCAACAAAAAGGGGAGGAACAGCAATAACACCTCCACCTGAGATCCTAGGAAGCACTAGAGAACTGATTCAGACGTCAAAAGTTAAGAAAATACAATAGTGAGCTGAATGCCCGATAAATAAAAATAATCAATAATACATGAACACAAATAAGTATCTCGAATTATAACATCATATGTATACAATTAATAATAACATTCTGTATACAAATTATTATTCGAGACTCAATAACATGTTGTATCTACGATAAAAAAATATATGAATAACTAGATATCAGTAATGCAACATGAATTTCTCCGAGTCCAATCATCAACCCAATATGAGATCACCACTGTACGAGATATAATAATTTTTATTGTACGATATATCAATAATTTTTACTATACGAGATAATAATAATTTTCATGGGCCTTATTCTATCATAATAAATCAAAGATTGTGTATTTATACCACCATTGGTATGGTAAATATCACAAGGTTACTCGATATTTATGATTTTTCTACTACCCCTACAATCCTTATAAAGATTGTATCTATAATATATTTATACTAATTATAATATCCCTTACCAATAATATCTCTGATATCATCCTCTATAATGGTCACTAAGTTATAAGTATCTATTCTCAATATCAATGACCTTGGCATTCAAAATGTAATAGGTACTGAAAAAGTATATACCATTTTAAGATCTCATTTACTCCCATTTACTCAATTAACTGAGCCTCCACGAACTCTCCTTTACTTATTCATAAAATATACGCATGTGGTCTAAACAAATGCAAAGAATTGTTCATCAGATGAATGAGAGAAAATCCAAAAAAAGTCTTGAATATTCGGTTGACCCTCTTAATTTCTTTCTTATTTGATCCTCACCGGGTCTTTCGGTGTACTAAATTTTATTTCTCCTATCATAAAATACATCTCATTTCATCACTACAGAACAAATAATACAATTATGCAGCTTATTTAGTTGTTCGGACTAATTTTGTGGGGGTTCCAAGTGAAATGATAAATTTCCCTTAAATTTCCTGCGTACACCAATTCTAACTTCAGCATAAATGCATCACATACTTATATATACCTGGAGTATATCACATATACACTTGTACAAATAAACATATATGTACATGCACATCACATCCTTACCCCTGTACACGTATACATACATATATAAACATATCTACCTACACATACGTACATATTCTCCATCCTAAACTTTTATGTATATATATATATATATATA
>JAOVVI020012108.1:0-12361 GCA_028571085.2 Nepenthes alata | reverse complement strand
TCTCCTACTCTACGTGGATGATATGCTGATCGTTGTGTAAAATGTCTCTCGGATACCGAATTGAAGCAATAACTTGAAAAATCCTTTGCCACGAAGGACTTGTGGCCGGTGATGCAGATTTTGGGCATCAGAATATTTCATGACCGCAAGACAAAGAGATTATGGATGTCCCAAGAAAATTATGTGAAAAAGGTACTTTAACGTTTCAACATTAACAAGTCTAAACCAGTAAGCACTCCACTGGCGAGTCATTTCAGATTAAGCAATCGGCAATGTCCTACCTCGGATGTTGAGAAAGTTAGCATGAGAAGCGTACTCTACTCGTCAGCCGTGAGAAGCCTAATGTACACTATAGTCTGTACCAGACCAGACATAATTCACGCTGTTGGTACAGTTAGCCGATTTTTGTCAAATCTCGATAAGGAGTATTGGTCAACAGTGAAGTGGATACTGAGATATCTCCTGGGACTTCCAAGATGAGCATGTGTTTTGGAAGTGACAAGCCTCTATTGGTAGGATACACTGATTTTGATATGGCCAGTGATGTTGACTCTGAAAGTTCACTTTAGGATATCTGGTCAAGTTCACTGGAGGGGGTATTTCTTGACAGTTGAAGTTACAGAAATGCATTACTCTTTCAACCACTGAGACATAGTTCATTGCTGTGACAGAAGCCAGTAAGGAGATGCTGTGGATGAAGAAGTTCATTCGAAAATTTAATTTTAAACAGGAGAAGTATGTGATATTTTATGGTAGTCAAAGTGTCATACACCACTGTAGGAACTCCTCATACTACTCGAAATCAAAACATATTAAAGTTTGACATTATTGGGTGAAAAATGCTATTGACATAGGATTACTATCACTAAAAAAAACCCAAACTGAGGAGAATGGGTCAGATATGATAACCAAAATACTATCAAAAGGGAAGCTTGAAGCTTGTTGCAGTATGACTGGACTGATAGAATTAGTTTTCCCACGGTTGTGAGAGAAAGTTTATTGGGATTTTAGGTCGCTCCTGTATGGGAATTGGCCGAAATGGAAGAAGCGTCGGAGTGATTTCACTTGGCCGGAATGGAAGAAAGGCCGGAGTGGTTTCACTTGGCCGGAATGGAAGAAAGGCCGGAGTGGTTTCACTTGGTCGGAATGGAAGAAAGGCCGGAGTGGTTTCACTTGGTCGGAGTGGTTACACTTGGCCAAAATAAATGAAAGGCCAGAGCGGTTACACTTGGTTGAAGTAAAATTTCTTAAGCAGAAAATCTAAAGTGGAACTTCCAGAGAGTTTCACAAGATCAGAGAAGTGAAGACTTGTCGAAATGATAAAGTCACAAGAAATGTCAACTACTGATGGTAGAGGACAACCTGTTTGAAAAATGCTGACCTGTAAAGTCTGCATAAATAACAAACTTTGTAGAAAAAGAAATTAATTTTCAGAACTGGTAACTGATTTGCAGAGCATGTCAACTACTCTCAATAGGAATGCGTCTTTTTTGGTAAGTAAATAGGAAGGCGTCTTGCAGAGTTGATGGCAGAATTTGTTGTGCATGCAATCACCTTACAGATTGTTCGGTGCATATATATATATATATATATGTTTATGCTAAGTAAGAGAGAGTGAGGAAAAACACATAAAGACAAAAGAGTAGTGCTTTACTCTAGGTCTATGTTCTTCAGGGGTTTATATAATCAGAGTTTTTGTAACCAAAATTTTTATAGCATGATTTTGTGAATTAAGTGTCTGTGAGATGTTTTTCTATTATTCAGAAATGAATTTCTACGTAAAATTGTGTGTTTCAATTCTCTCCTATATCTTTGTCGTGTGCGTGTGTGCCTGTCATTTTTGTCCTCTCGATTTCATTGACTGACCAACATTCATTCCTTATAATTATAAGTTAAAGATTAATTAAATTATTGTACCCAAATGTGGAAATCCGAAGAAAGGAAAACTAGGAGCCAAACCCCTAGTTTTGACTTAATTATCCTGCATTGACATGCACCCCTTCTTTTGATGATCTCAGCCGCCCCTTTTAAATTTTGTGCAAATCTTTAATTATGGAAAGGATTATTATTAGCCACAATTAATTGTTTTTAGCTGGCCCTCTTTGGACGCTAAGATTTGAATCTACTTTCCTTCGTTTTTCTAAGGGAGATAGCCATCCCCTCGCTTAAGATTTTTAAACATAAATTCCCTCATTATTTCAGCCACTTAGAGAAAAAAACTAGAGAGAAATGATACTTTTTTCCTTGAGCAGCGAGAGTGAAAATCAAGTGTCATGAAAATCTATGAGACCTCCTGTTACCTCTCAAACTCGCCATGCCGTGCTATCCATAGGATAAGTAGAAAACCAAGTTTCGTGGGTTCCGTATAAAGAGAAAGTTGTGTTTATGAAGCTTAGAGGCCTTTCGTGCTCTTTTTGATTGCTTAAAAAGAAAAATCGAAACAAGTAAAAATTTTATCATTTTTTGACAATCTTTTTATTTCTTTTAATTGGACTTTTTTTTACCAATTTAAATTGGTTCTAATATGTTAAGTGGGATGTCGTGTATCCATTTTTGAAACCCTCAATTCAACCACTCGAAAAGATTCATCCATTATAATAAAAATAATATCTTTGTGACTCAATTCTTATCTCATACCTAAGTCTTAATTTTTATTCCTCCTAATATAATATTTAAGAATTTCTATTCGTGAGACAATTTAGCCTTCATAATGTTCAAATGGATATTGAGTTGAATTTATTGGTCCATATGAGGTATGAAAAGATGATATTCATGAAAAAATACTCAAGTAGGTGAAAGAGTATGGCAATTTCTTATTTGGTTGTAGCTTTATAAGAATATCTTAAATTATTATATCAAAGTAGGCCTATAAAATTGGTAAAAATTTTCTTTAACCGTGGCTTGAGCATGCTAATTAAGAAGTCAACATGCTATTTTGCTAGCCTATTTCATGATATGTCATAGGTCAACTTGCCTGCTAAAGTCTGAAGCATGAGATATGAGTAGATTTATCAATTAGTGATAATACTTTCTTTGGTCCTAGGCCAAGCATGACAATTGGTGTGTTAGATTATTATTTGGCATGCATACAATATGATATGTGGAAGATCTATATGTTCTTAAATAACTTGAATAGATTATATTGGTAGATCTAGGAAATTTATACAATTACTTTATGACTAAAACCTTAATGGCATCATGGGTAAATTAGCAATTTGGCTATGTACATAGATAATGTTGGACCATATTTGATCTAGGATAGCCATGTGCTTCTAGAATATGAATAAAAATCCAATTAGGTATTTTATACATTTAATTTGTTAGATCTATGATGAATAGGCTAAATGGTCGAGTTGTGTGGAGGCCAAGTATGACCTCTCTATACATTTATACATAATTTGTATGACAGTGTTGATAGAATTATGATTTACTTACTAATTGGTCAGGTAAGAGTAACAGAATAATATCCCCCTTATAGTGGGATTGTAGAGGGTTGGCCATGAATCTTAAGGGCCATAATTAAGAGGCCTAACTTTTATAATCATATCATAAAGATCATCAAGTAAAAAATTTAAAGAATTTTGGATATTCTAAACTTATGACATAAGAAATTGAACGCGTAGAGATTTTTTTCAAAGGCTAAGTGGTACTTATTTGACTATTAGAGACGTAAATACACAACCTTTGATTTACAATGCATAATAATGTATTGTGCACTCATTATTAATGATAATGTATAATTGACTTAATATTTTACTATTATTTTTAACTATGAGTATTTGTGATTATTGTTAATATTTTATTTATAAGCTTATTTATAATGATAATTTATATAATTTTAAAAGGCAGTGTGACTACTCAAATCTATAGTCGTTGATTGTAGTAAGGAATACGAACATCCATAAAATCAAAGGAAATATTAACCATAGATGTTTATACAAGAGCACTTCACTTTCCTATACGGCTAACTTTTAATCTATAGAAAATGACTCAAGGTTATATAACTCAGATCATTATTAAATATCTCTAAGATGTATTTATACTAAGTAAAATACCTAATTCTCATATACTCGTCTTTTAAGATAAAAAATACCATACAGATCCAATTTTTTATATTATAAGCCTAGATTATCAAAAATTTTTAGAGTTTTAAACTTAATTATCTTATCATATAACAATACAAGCTAAACTTCTTAATTATGATCTTTAAGACTCACAGTCAACCCTCTACAATCTTACTATGAGGAGGATATTATTCTTCTATACTTACTTTATAAATTAGTAGGTAAATTATAACTCTATTAACCATATTATACAAATTATGTACAAATATATAAAGAGGTCATACTTAGCTCTACACCAATAAGTCATTTAGCTTAATAATCATAAATCCAATATATTGCATGTATAGAATACACAATTAATCATTTCTTTGTATTCTAAAAGCCCATAGCCATCTAGATCAAATATGGTTTAATGTTATCTATGTAGAAAGCCAAATTACTATGTTACTCCTGCATATCACTAATGTCTTGGTCACAAATCAATTGTCCCAATTCTCTAAATCCACTAATATAACATATTCAAATCATTAGGGGATAAATAGATATTCAACATACCATATTGTAAGCATGTCAAATAATAATCTAACACACCAATTGTCATACTAGGCCTACGACAAAAAATAATGTTATTACTACTTGATAAATTTATTTGCATATCATACTTTAGACGTTGATAAATATATTAATGTATAGCAAAATAGGCATATAAAATAACATATTAATTTCTTAATTAGCATACACAAACCATAGCTAAAGAACATTTTCACTAATTTTATAAATTTATTCTTATATGATACCTTAAAATATTCTTACAAACTCACAACTAAATGGAAAATTATCAAACTCTTTTACCAATTTAAAAATTTCTTTATAGATATCATCTTTTCAAACCTTAAACATATAAATTTATCTATTTAACTAAATATCCATATAGTTATTAAAAATATTGAATCACTGCAAGAACAGAAACTCTCAAAAATCATATTAAAAGTATAAAAATCAATACTTTTAGGTCCCAATCTAAAACCCTAAAAACCATTTGCTCTGCCCATTTTTGAGACATTTTAGTTGCCCAGCTAGTTTGGGAGACGATGCTCCTGAGAAGGGTACTCGCTCATCGCCACTCTCTCTCTATCCTTCGGAATACTCCCCAATGTCGTAATTTCTCTCATATTTACGCTCCCGCTAATCCAAATCCCTTTAACCCGTTCGGCCATGTAGTCCCCATTATACATTCTCTCGATTTCATAAGAGAATGCTCTAGAGGTTTCGCCAAAGGACGCAAGTCAAGTAACCTTCTTCTTTTTCTTCTTCTCCTCTATCTATTATCCCCTCCATGATTCCACTCTATAAATTGTCATGTTCTGTAGATTATTGTCTTTTTTTTTTTAATTGGGTAGTTAGTTTATTGTCATGCGGCTGGCTAGTTTGCTAAATTGAGTTTTGATGTAACCCTGGGGGTTCTTGTGTGTGGGATGGATGTGACTTTTGCATCACCAGTTCTACCTAAGAGGAAACAAAAATTTAAGTGTTTGAAATTTTATCGTAGGGTATGGTGCCAAATGTACATGTGAATTTTCCTAATTAATCATACAGAAATAGAACCAGAACAGAGACGATGAGGATGAGGAAGACGAAGACGAAGAAATAAAGGAAAGAAGGTTTTTTTTCAGCATATCGACTGTACATAAAGTTGATTAATATCTCCTTTATTTCACTTCAAACTTTTTCTCGTTTCCTTTTTCTTGTTTCCTATATCAAGGATGATGCTTGGGCTATCACTAGCAGTATATTGTTTTAAAACTGTACATTACGTTGAGATTTCCCAAACTTTGTGGTAAATCGTTTCACATCCCTGCACTTCGAGAGGTTAATCTAGATGATTGTTAGTGGTTACTTCAGCAAAAGGGGAATTGCCGTGTATATTGGTGACTTCTGTGATAGTGGATCCAGGACTTCACGCTGGTGGAATCCCAAAATTACGCCAAATGTTAGCAGTGAGGAGAAATGGAGAGAAAGGACTGAGGGTGAGGATAGAGAATCAAGTGAGTGGTTGTTTGGAGAAACATTAAACATAGTCACCGGGTTGATCAACCCTAAAAGACTCAATGTCTCTATAGCTTAGGCAATAAACTGATTTAGAGTAAACTAAAAACCTCTGGCATCATTAAGCATTCATTATAATTCTTAGGAATTTGCTAATTCTTGGAACTAGAAGAATCTCGTATTTGATATGCTCAAAATTTGTGTCTGTTTGTGTCATTGTGATATTCATTCTAATTTCATTATGATTATCTGAAGAAATTGGATTCTTGAGAGTTCAAATACAATTATAAGGCTGAAATGCTTTTAATGACAGCCTCACTAGTTACTAAGAGATTAAAGTGAAGTGGTTTCGCCCCTGATGCGTACCTAAATTGAGGGTATGACCTAGAATAGAGACCACCCGAGAGGGAGTTCAATTCAGATAATTAGCTTCCTTGGTCCTACGCGCCACAAACAACAATAGTGAAGGGCCCAATATTGTGTTTTTGGTGAAACCCCTTTGATGCCTAAGTTAGTTCGAGCTCGATCTTGTTTAAGAGGGATTGAGTTTTCTACTCCTTTGAACCGTGCGTCGAATGAATGACACCATCCCAAGGATGGCGTTGTTTTCCTGATCCCATTGATCTTTGGGATGAGCAGCAGAATCACTTTCATCAGGGAATTAGTAGTAAGTTTAGGCATCCTTGATATCAGATGAGTCCTTGATATCAAAGGACTCCATTGATGCCTGCTACTGGTAACCCAAACCTCCCTAGATTGCGCCAAGAAGTTCTTCTGGCCTGCTGGAAAGGTGATTGGATGCTATACCCTCTTCTACAGAAAAATAGGTGACTTGCCCAGTGATTTCTCAGTATTTGCTCCTTTAAGCTTTTAATTAACCTCATAAGGATCAGAAACATATAATATATGTTTCTGGGTCAATGCTTGACCTGGCAGAATCTTTCTTATTATATTTGGATTCCCCATTTGGACGATCAGAAAAGAAAATTGATAGACAGTTTTGCTGGCTCGATCATCCGCAGCTTCAAATTGCAGTTAGTTCTGGTTGTGCCAATGTTCCTGGATTTCTGTTTTCCAAAATTTGATTCACTCTTCCTTGCTTTTTGCTTTGCCAGACAAGATGGATTGAATAGGGATTTGTCAAGGAAGTTGTAAAAGAATCTGACACAGATTGCCATGCAAGTTGATGTTACAACTTACAAATCAGTAAAGGAAAAGGGTATTTGGAAGAGAAGAACCAAAGAAATCGAGAGGGGAGTGACGGAACAAAAAAAAAATAGAATCAGGAGGTTGAAGGAAGAATTTTGATGCAGAGGGTTCAAATCTCATAGGAACTGCTCATTTCATTTCATGCCTTTTAAGATTACATATTGTCATAACCCAATTATATTTTTCTGGTAGTTCAGTAAATAATGCTGAAATTAATCTATTTGTATATTATTTATATATAGTTATTATTACGGCATAATATCATTATATTATATATATTTAATTGTGTATAATTTTTTTTTCTTAAAAAATGCTTGCTAAACTTTTATTTATTTATAATTGTTAACGAACTTTTACATTTAATAGTATATTTTGTAAATTACATACATCACGACTACGAATGTTATCTCTATGTGGCCTACATACTCTATAATGACATACGATATATTTGTGTCCACATCTTATAGTATGAAATCTATTAGTATGCTAGAATTTATTATTTAATTGCTATTCTAAAAGATTAGAGAAAAATATATGAGCTGAATGGCTAATAAATATATTTTTAAGCAAGAGAACAACCATTATGGAGAATAACATCATGTAAGAATTAAATATATAATGACTGAGAATATCATGCAATGTAATGATATATTTTATCAAAAGAAATTTCATAGAAAAAATTTACGAGGATTATATTTCTACCACTGTGAACCTAATACAAATGTATTTATGCTCTAATAAGTTGGGTAAATTACCTTATGCTCATATTACTTTGTATCACCCAATTAGATAATGCCAATAACGTCTCACCATACATTTATAGTCTTGCCATATTATCCATCATTAGATATCCATATCATAATATAATATTTTTAGATTTTACAGGAGAAATAAATATATTCCCAAGATTAACATAATGGCTTCAATATTGTTTAGTGTAGACTAAACTAAGTTGTAGACTAAACCTCTTGGCATGGGGGGCTAGTGATGGGTAGTGGATATCCAGGGCCCAATCAAAGAACCCGTTTTTGAGAATTGGGCCCGCGTCCCAAGATGCCCATGAGGCTGATTTGGCTCAAGAGGCTAAATTAGCCCAAGAGGCCCGAGGACTTGGATTCACGGCTCAAGTAACCTAAGGAACTGAAATGGTCCGAGAGGTTGACTTAGCTTTGGAAACCCAAGGACTCCAATAAAACCCCAAGGACATAGTGCAGAGAATAAGGCTTTAAGAGCTCGAGGACTCAATGCTGTACAAGTCCTCAGTTGGAGCTTAAGGATGTTTGTCGCCAAACGTCCGTGGACATGACAAAGACCAAAGACTTCGATGAAGACGACGAGAACATTTGGCTCTAAAAATCCACGGACTCGATGAAGGCCAAAGCCTTCATCAAGGACGCGAACTTTAAAAAGTCTCCAACGGCACAAGCGCAGAAAAGAAGCACAGGACGGCTGAGGACGCCAACTCAGAGGGATGATGTACGCAAAGGCATGTGCGATCTTTGCAACACACATCCTCCACAGGGAATGATGGCTTGCAAAGCAGGCGTGATCACTGCAGAAGTGACGTCTCATAGAACAAGTCCGCATGTACGCAACCTTTCTGACGCAGCAAAATGGATCTATAGAGTTGGTGACAGGCTTCCCTACACATGCCACCCCCACGTGGCTGCTCCGCGTAGAAAGACTTAACCACTATATAAACCTTCATTGTGCACCTAACAAAGAATCTTCGAATTTACTTCACTTATATTTACTCCCATAGAGAGAGTGAAAGAGCAGGCCATTTACACTTCCAATTAGGAGAACACTTGTGTTTGTGAGAGTGATCATTGGGATTCACCGTGCACTTTAGTCTCCCCCTTTGTACTCAAATACTTGGATAGTGGAATCATTCTCGGGCTCAAAGTTTTGTGGTTTTTCCCTCTCATTCAGTAGAGGGCTTTCCACGTAAAAATACCGCGTGTCATTCTCTCTTTTTT
The DNA here is from genome assembly GCA_028571085.2 of Nepenthes alata. Lineage (NCBI taxonomy): Eukaryota > Viridiplantae > Streptophyta > Magnoliopsida > Caryophyllales > Nepenthaceae > Nepenthes > Nepenthes alata. Next base: position 3,063 of record JAOVVI020012108.1, on the reverse strand, counting down.
CCTTCTACTTACAAACTCAGTTTTTGTGTTGCTTTGCATTCGGATCCTTTTTCGTACAGAAATTAGGATCCGAGGATGCAATATTGGCGCCGTCTGTGGGAACCGATAAAAAGTCAGGTTAACACATCTTTTGAGAAATTGAAAACTGAAAGAATGGTGAACACAAGAGGACAAACCAGTGCCCTAGTGAGAGAGGCCGCTTCCTATGGCAATGACCATGATGTGGGCGTCAGGATAGAAGAACATCCTGACCCCTATGTCTAAGCGCTGGCTATGAGAATGGACGACGTCACTAAGGCTGTCCAGATGCTCTGTTCGAGAATGGACGAGCGGCAGAAGGGGGTGCCCTCCAAGGCCTCCTAGACTGCGACGTCCCAAAAAAAGGACAAGGGGAAGAAGTACCCTACAAAACAAGCAAGCCAGCATGAGGACTCGAGAACGTAGGTTGCCTTGAGCAGTAGAGTCCCACAACGACTTGAAGGTCGCTTGGGTCCTAGGGTTCAGGAGGAGAGCCCAGAGAGGAGAAATCCTCGCTCTCTACGAGAACACCCTATGCAGGAGGTGCCTCCTCGTGACGAGATGTCTCTTAGGGGTAGGGGTCTGCTAGAGCCGCAGGCTGCTTAAGACCCTTATGAGTTGAGGAATGACCTCAACGAGAGGAAAATGACGGCTCCACCCCATGTGGAGGAAAAGTTGGAGAAGGTCTATCAGTGAGTCTTTGGTGGAGACAATGGAGGAGATATTGAAGAGCCGTGGACCTGCGTCAATCTCCGTTTACAATGGAGATCCGGATGAGGCCACTCCCCCTAAAGTTTAAGATGCCAAATCTCAACGTGTCCGACGGAAGCGCTGACCCCATGAATCATCTAGACTACTTTCTTGAGCATCAAAACCTAGGTTTGGATGAGATGGCGATGTGTCAATGCTCCCCATTAATGCTCAAGGGGACGCGAGGTGGTTTAATGGACTGCTAGCGAATTCTATACGATCATTCAGCGAGTTGGCAGGCAGTCCCCTCTCGCAGTTTGCCTCCAGCAGGAGGAGTGAGAAGCAACCCTGGAACCTTACTCGTGTAAAGCAAGGAGCCAGGGAGAGCTTGAGAGGGCTTTTGGGCCGGTTTATCACAGAGGCCTGGCAGATCCCAAAGCTGGCGTACGGGGTGAAGTTGAACGCTTTCTTATCCGTGCTGAAAGGAGGAGCTTTCTTCGAGCACCTCATCCACAAGGGACCCCAGACGTTCGTAGAGGGCGAGGCCGTCGCCCGAGCGTACATAGCGGCCGAAGAAGCCAACGATGTGAAGAGGCTCGTCTAGGTGGAGAGCTTCCCCTTGAGGCCAGTAGAAGGAAAGAGGAAGAATGAAGACCGTCAAGGCTCCTGGGCACCCAAGAAGTAGCAAAAGTCCTTGCAGACCGTTCGTAGGGAGTACAAACCCTTAAATCTGACTCACTTGAATGACTCGTGCACCAACGCCTTGATTCAAATTCAGGATGAAAAATTCTTGAAGTCGCCCAAGGCACTGAAGAATCCCGAGGGTGGTGATCAGTTTAAGTACTGCCACTACTATCGTTGCGGGGGTCACAATACCGAGGACTGCAGGACGTTGCAGAAGGAAATAGAGGAGCTCATTAAGAAAGGTCACCTCAACTGTTTTCTGCAAAGATCCGGACAATCTTCAGGAACAATAGGGGACGGTGAGGCTAACCAGCCAAGGAATCGAGTTGCCGCAAGAGTCGTCAATATGATATTGACTTGCCTGACCAGAAGAGACACCCGGGAGGATCCAATGGCACGACAGAAGAAGCCTAGGGTAGAATCTAGGTATGAGGTCATTAGTTTTAGTAACGAATATATGGCCCCTGTAACATCCCCCATTTTGACCCTTTGGTTATAACTGCACTAGTTTTTGACGGAGTATTAGACTACCAGATGAAATGAGTGTTCATTGATAATAGAAGTTCGAGAAATTTGCTTTATCGTAATGCCGTTTTAAAATTAGGACTCAAGAGAAGCAAGATAATGACTACCAAAGGACCCCTTTACGGGTTGGACAATAAACCAGTGTCGGTACAGGGGGTCATCCAGCTTGAGGTCACACTAGGGACTTATTCGAGGATAGCGACCAAGACCCTGTCGTTCTTGGTGGTAGACCACCTGTCCGTCTACAACGCTATCCTCAAACGTCATTGCCTGGTTGCCTTCGGAGCCGTAACCTCAATCCCACATTCGAAAATGAAGTTTCTAATGCCGTATAGGATTGGGGAAGTCCTCGGAGATCAAGTTGCCGGACAGACATGCTATCTGTCCCAAGTCGCACAGACGCTACTTCCTCAGCCCATAGAAGACTTGGACTTCCGTGTCTAAACAACATTGTTGCAGGCCGAGTCTAGAGATGCAATCAAGCGAGTCCCTTTGGATCCTAGAGATCCTAAGAAAACCGTCTAGATAGGAAGTTCACTATCACAGCCTTTCCGAGATCAACTCATCAGCTTTTTACGAAATAATTTAGATGTCTTTGCCTGGACACCAAGTGACATGCCAGGGATACTGATTAGAGTAATGGTCCATAAATTGGGTCTAGATTCCAGTCATAAGCCGGTCCGGCAAAAGAGAAGAAATTATTCCGTGGAAAAGTTAGTGGCTGTCCGGGAAGAAGTAAAGAAACTCCTGGACGTTGGATTCATATGGGAGGTGCAATATCTAGAGTGGCTGTCCAACATCGTGCTGGTCAAGAAGAATAACGGAAAGTGGACAATGTACGTGGACTGTACAGACGTCAATAAGGCATGTCCAAAGGGCAGCTTCTCCCTACCGAGGATCAACTCACTTGTAAACTCGACGTTTGAACATTTGCTCCTAAACTTCATGGACACGTACTCGGGCTACAATCAAATAAGGATGAGCCCCAACGACGAGGAGCACACATCGTTCATGATGGACCAAGGGATATACTGTTATAAAGTCATGCCCTTCGGCCTTAAGAACACTGGTGCCACTTACTAGAGGCTCATAAATAAAATATTCGAAAGCCAGATCGGAAGGAAAGTGGAGGTCTATGTAGACGAT
>JAOVVI020012106.1:0-12362 GCA_028571085.2 Nepenthes alata | reverse complement strand
GAGATTGTAGTCAATTGGGCGGCAATGGGGCAATGTCTAATTACCTGCATCCCAACCTTCCATTTGATATTTGACAGATAATATTATGTCACGATTATCAAAGTTAGTTTTAGCAAGGTGGTTTTAGCTACTAAATGAGTAGTAGTTATAATATGAAAATGGCGAGGAATCATCATAGATTCATGAATTACTTGAAAAAAAATGTGTTAGAGCCATGGAATGGTAGCAATACGTGCAGAAGTTGAGATGAGATGAACACTTTTAAAAAGGTCTGTTCCTTTGGGACGTTCTGCTAGTTGATAGACCAATGAGCAAGAATCATTTGTGTGAATAATTTGTGGGTATTGAACTAGTTTCGTTTGTGAAGTCCCTTGACACTGTTTCAAGATAATGGAGGTCATATCATGCTCGCTTCAGGGACATGGGGGCTCTCTTCAGCCAACACTATTGGGCCCAAGACATCAAGGTTCTCGGCCAAATCAAGAACAAATCTCTAAAGGGATTGAGAATGGAAATATTGGCTAAAATCGTGAGGAGACACACGGTAAATCATAAATAATCATAACACAATCAAAATAATGAGTAAAAGTGAGGTGTACAAAATTTTTGATGGGAATCCATTAACGGAGGATAAAATAATAGGATTTTAGATTCGTGTAAAATTAATTGTAATTATTAGTATGATTATACAAACCAGTAAATACCTTATTTGGTTTTGCTACAATATTAGTAAACAAAGATAAATATAATAAAAGATAAAAAATTAAAAGAGTAAAAGTCGTAATAAGATTTAGAGATCAAACGATTTACGAGAAATTTTGACTTCTTTTCTCTCTACTTGGCGGCCAAAAGGTGTTTTAAATACTCATAGTAAATGTCCTTAAAATTATATGGGTATTTATATCAGGCGTTGGCATTTGAACGCCAGTTTTTGCATTTGAATGGTAAGGCAAAATCACATCTGGGTGCATGAGCGCGTAATAAGCATGTATTAGACTTGAGTCTCGTAAAAAGTTGCTGGAAGCGGCACATCTACTCCATTCAGGCACGGCAATGCTGTCCCAAACACAAACATATGCCTGTCATGTATATATTAGGCATCGTTTTCATTTCTCAAACAAGATTCATTTACTCGAGCATACTTTGGGCAAACATTCATGCAATCGGGCAATGAATCAAAATTGTGTATATATAATAGGCACAAGACTTACAATAAAATGACCCGGCTCAATATATATAATTTAAGGTGTACTGTACATCTAAGAAGGGTACCCAAATATACAGGATTTTCACCTTAAAAACTTTAGAAATGATTAGATATACATAAATTTATCCCAATTTTCTCGAGATTCAGATTAGGTGAATACACACTTTATGGATATATGAGGGAGATGATGGCCTAATATTTCTATTTTTAACCTTTAAAAAAACATCGAGTCCTAAAGTTAAATCATCATCATGGACTAATGAATTCTCCCACCCAGGTATGTTTGATAATTTTCACAAAGAAAAGGTGAAATCTTCCAAAAATTACCTATTGAGCTGCTCTTCTTTTGAAAGATTCTTGTATTTCCTCTGCCGTGTCCATTAGACCCTTGACAGGTTGCCAAAGTTCAGAGCTATAAACAGTTGTAGATCTCTGGTATGCCGCTTTTATCACCGTCCCTTTAAATATTATGTTCTTTTATTATCTCGATGTCTAGGACTATCTTTATAATATAAAAAATTAATATTAAAATATTATATCTATATCAATTATTATTTACTTTTAAAATGATATTAACCATTAGAAGGATAAAATAATATAATATTTAAAAGTCATCAAATATACAGATGCAACTAATAGCAATGATAAGATTTCAAATGGGTAGAAAAAGTTGTTTATGAACTTCATATCAGATATTCAGATGGTATCATAAAATCACGTCAATTTGATTGCTAATAAGTGGGATGAGAAGTAATCTAAAATACATGAAAAATACAGTTTTATCATTATTATGATATTTTTAAATGATATAATATCTATTTATTAATCTATATTTATATTGACTTATTAGTCTAAATGGATAAATAACATATTATATGATCCAAATGTTTTAGGAGTACCTAAATAATGCCTAACATAGAAGGCAATCTCACTAAAGTGGGATTCTGCAACACCCTCCACCAAAGAAAAAGAAATTAGGGGAAAAAAGCATCTTCAGAAGTCCTCCAAAGAAAGAAACAATGGCAGAAAAATTTGAAAATCCCATCTCCCACCTTTTAAAATGATCACTAAAAAAACAAAATCATAAATAGAAAGTGCAGCTTCAAGAACAATCGATCTCCTATGTGGGTTTCAAATCCTGAAACATTGCATCCCACCTGATCGTAGCAAGAACTGGCGTCCAATACCCACCATCGCGATCATCGTCATCGTCACCGCCCAATTTCTCCTTCCTCCGGAGATCAAACGCCAACGGGCTAGAGAAACTTTCTAGTATAGGCTTGGACGCCCCCGTATGATCACTCCCATTGGTGAGCAACAGTCTCTCCCCCTTCCCCATCATCAAATTGTCGTTCCTCTTCGCCATCAACGCCTTCCACCTCGAGCTATGACCAGCCCTCGGCATGACAACGAGTGCTCGATCCTCTCGACGGAGCCATGATCTAATGCACTTTGACAGCCTCTTCTGCGTCATCTTTATTGCGACGATTAGCATCGACATAGGGCGTCGACCTCCTCCTCGTCCCTCCTTCCTAGCAAGTTTGAGGATCTCTAGCCTGTGCTTGGCTATTGAAATGCCCATGCTCTGTAGGAACTCATGGTTGAAGTATGGCACATCTTCTTCTTCAAGCTCATTGTGGGCAAAAGCTAAGCCGTACTCGTACACAACCGACGGCTCAAGCCCTGTTTTAGATAGCCAAGAGAACCAGTCCATCGCTTTTCTTCTCTTTGGTTATGTGGTATGAATGTGAATTGGGTGTATCTAACGACGAAGGGAAGATATAACTCCAAGGGGGGCAGTTGAAACAAGAGTGGTTTCTTTCTTTCTTCTGTTTTTTTGCCCTTTCGTTGTTTTCGGTGGAGGGGGTCCCTCTAAATTGACCACGTCTCCCACCAAAATAAACTGAAAAGATGAAGACCGCAAAAGGAGATGGGCTTAAGAAATTCTCAGAAACATATACAATTGCCACCAATCTCGGCTTTAAGGAGGAGATGGTTTATTCTTTACACCTATGCATATTTGGCAAAGAGAGATAATATTTATTAGTATATCTATTTTTATTAAAACTAGTATGAAGAGAAAATTAAAATAAAATAAAAATTATATTTATTATTGACAATTTTGATATGAGTAAATATACAAGTAGATATATAAATAATATTAATTTTTTTTCCGTTCTTTTGATTCCCATTCAAGTGGCCTTTTTATTATATAGAGATTTCCGAATATATGTATTTGTTAATTTCCGAATCCCGTGACCAAGAAATCTCCTGCGCCCCGTCACATTTTCCTCTTACCTCACGAGAAGTTAACTTTCATTAAAAGAAGCCAAACTTTCGATCAAAATAAACCAATTAACAATTATTTGAAGGTGGGATTTTTTTTTTTTAATTTTTTTTTACTAAACCCCAAATTAATAGGACTGAGGGGTTTTCCCCCTGCTATATAACGCTATTAATTTCTTGGAATTAAACCTTGTTGTGAGCAAATAAATTGCACATTATTTAAGAGATTTCCCTAAATAAAAGAGAAACTACATCATAAATTATTGGCCTGCCTGCAGAACTTTGAGATCTTCTAAACAGAAACCCTAAAAACGTAATGATATAAAAGCCTTTGGTACAGTGGAAGTATGGAGGAGGGATGACGCCTCAATTATTGCATGATATGGTAGGCAGAAATTGATTTCCCACTGCCATTCATTGAAGCTCCAACATCGGCGCCCGCCGCCGTGTCCTTTTGCGGCATTAAAACTTACCCAAATAATTGGTGAGATTAAAAATTATGTATGTATTTTAAATTAGCCTACTTTATAATGAAATATAAATTATAAATATATGTTCTTTTTCTAAGAATAATTGTTAAATTTGATGGCTATTGAGATATAAAATATTATAATTTTTATTAACTAACTAGTAATATAAAATAATGTGTTTTTTAGAAATATGTATCATCTAATATCTTCGAGGTAGGTGTCCCAAAATTTATACAACAGTCGCATCTATTCACTGGCGCAAAGGTAACGGCTATATATCACTATTAACAATAATGTTATTTACCCATAAAAATACTTTTTAATTTTAGATAAAGAAAAATAAAGTGGTGGGTTCATTAATAAAGTAACAAAATTTGGACCTAAATATTAAAATATGAACGGTTAGAATAGGTCAAATTATTAAAGAGATGGAATGCCAGAATAATATAATTTATCAAAAATATCTGAAATGTTAGAGACAAATTAAGAAACGATCGAGTTATTAGAGAACCAATTGGTTAACAAGTTATATGAAAAGATAGATTGTGCTAAAGGTCATTATGTTAAAGAATCGCGGAGTCTGTTCGAATAAAATATCAAAGTGGCCCAAATGTTTATTAAAGTCACAAAGGCCTTCACCGGTCAACACGTCATGTCAACAAGGACCAAATATGTTGTTGGGATTGAACGATCGAACATTGTCTCGTATAAAGTCGAGATTAAAATTTTAATTAAACCAATTGTTAAAACCCTTATACAAATTTTGTAAAATTATTAAATGATAATACATATTTATAAAAAATAAATTATATAACAAAAAGGAAAACTCAATTTTAACTAAGGAAAAAAAATTTTAACATATGAGTTTGATTATGATCAACTATCTTAAATATTACCAATAGATTTATTACAAATTTAGGTAAATCAATAAATAAATAATCAAAGAACAAAAAAATCATAATAAAGAAATGAACTTGATTCAACTCTCAAGGAATCTTAAATATATTCACACCTACCCAAATAATTGATGAGATAAAAAAATCATGTATGTAATCAAAATTATATATAAATTTAAAAAAAATGTTTTTTTTCTAAGAATAATTGTTAAATTTGATGACCATTGAGATATAAAATATTATAATTTTTATTAACTAGTTAGTAATACAAAATAATATGTTTTTTAAAAATATGTATCATCTAATATAATGGAAGAAAGAGAATCAATGAATATATGAAGTAGGTTCCAAAATTGATTGAGGAGTCACAATTATTCACATGCACAAAAGAAACAAACGAATATAAATCACTATTAACAATAATGTGAATACTTTCTCAATTTTAAATACAGAAAAAATAAGTGATGGGTTTAATAATAAAATGGTAAGAGCTGAACTTAAATATTAGAATCTAAATAATTAAAATGAGCAAAATTGTTAAATATATAGATTATTAGAGTAGTCAATTTTATAAAAAAAAATGACTGAATATTAGAGATAATTTGTCAAATAATTATGCTATTAGAGAAATAATTTAACAATAAGGTACACAAAAGGGTAGATTATATTAAAGGTCATTTTGTCAAAGGGTTATATTTGTATCTGATTCCATTGCTACAAATAAATTAAATGAGCTCCTTGATAGAGGTTACAATAGAGTAAGTTAACTGAGGTTTAGTACGTTTATATCACCTGAATAGTAAATTGACTTTCTTAGTACATTACTTTCATATGCTATAAAAATTTAGATTATTTTACTCGATAACTGTTAGTTATCAAAATTTTTATTCATCAGTAAAATTTGTATTAATTTTTTTATAATTTAGATTTATTTTGATACTGTAACCAATTATAATATTTACTGTGAATTACATCTAATATAAAATATATTTTATTTATATTATATATTTAAGTATATTTACTTTGACAAGTTTATATGGTTTAAACCATTTGAAAATAGAACTCCCTAGCTTTGAATCGGTATTAAAGGCTCACTTCAATAATTAACCCTTACGTAGATACATACTGGTTAGTCTTTGCCAATTTCTCTTTACTTCGACGAAAGCAATTATATGTATTGAAAGGTCTATATCAAAGAACTTGTTGGCTTACTATAAATCTATAAACATACATTTCTCTTTGTCATCGAAGTAGGCTGCATGCTAGATCAGTATTAGAACCTAACAAATAAAAATATAATTATCAAAGACACATAAAAATAACATAAATATACTAATTACTCATACAATCGAGGTTTTTTAATAGTCTCCTTGACATTTCATCATATTTTTCAGTGGCAAAACCTCCATTCTTTCTCCACTTAGGCACTTTCAGATCCAAGATTATTTTCTCTACATGTCAGATTATCATAATTTGAGAATGATTTTTTAAAACATATTATTTCACACACAAAATTGCAAATTGTATCGAAAGCCAAGACTCTAAGCTTGCATGCGAAGACTTAGACTAAAAGCAAAATCCTAACAGCTAACCCATAACGCTGAGACCGAGGAAACTAAGAGTAACAGTGCAATTTAAATAATATCTATACGAATTTAAAAGTTGCTAATATCAAGAATGCTTACATTGCAATTTGACAAGTATTCTACGTATAAATAAAAATTCACGCATAGTGCTCCCATTCTATTATCATTACTAGCAAATTAAAAATTCACATGCTATAATAGCAAATATTTGATATACATATCTACTTTTGAAAATAATTCAATATCTTTCTTCAAGAATTTCACCGCCAAGTCTAAATAAGCAATGGCTTAATTTTCACCCACAAATAATGACTTAATTCTTTCATTTTTTTTTCTTTTATGATCTTTTTTCTTTGGATAGTTTGTTGCCTTTTTAAGAGTATACGAGAAAAAAAATACTGCTATATTCCTTAATGAATTAAGACATATATAAATATTTCTTGAATCAATTTGTGAGTCTTCTCGAACCATTTATCTACCAAATTAACATTCACATCCTGCAAATGGGGTTTGCACATAGAGTTTAAAACTAAAATCAATACTAAATTAAAAATTATGTAAAAAAAAAAATTACACAAGTATTGAAAGTTACAAATATTAACAGTATGTCACCTTGATGAGCCACACCTATGTTTTAATTATAGAAACAAATCCTAGATGATACTTCGTCATCTTTTCACTGAATGAGGATGCATGCTACATTATTATTAGAGCCTAACAAATAAAAATATAATTTACAATCACATATAAGAGAATATAAATCTAGTGAGTATTTGCACGACTACAATTTTTTAATAGTCTTATTCACAATTTATCATTCTTTCAACTGCATTTTCTCCATTCTTTCTCATCCAAAGTGTCTTTAAATTATCATAATTTAAAACAACGTCATTACCCTATCACATATAATATTTGAAAACATTGTCATTACCCTATCACATTTTACAATAAAGTCTAAGCGGGCTCTGAAGGTTATAATTATAATGGATAGTTTACATTTCTTTCATTTCAATAATATTTTTGAGATAGTTGCCCTATCATTTCTCTAAAGCCGAAGAATAATGTGCCTACAAACTCACCATTAAAGATACATCATTTAGAACCATATGAATAATTTTTCATAAAGTAGGGTAATTTCTCGCAAGCAAACTTTACATTCTCACCTCTCCTAAATTTTCTTCCAAGATTTTCACCCTTAAATAATGTCTTAACTGCTTCATTTTCTTCTTCTACGACCTTGTGAATGTCGTTCCAGAGGCAGTGTTCTATGTTGTAAACAGTGGATGAAAAAATAAATATTACTATATTTATGAACAAATCAGGACACATACCTATATTATTTGAATCAATTTGTGAGCATTTTGAAATCATTCATCTACCAAATTCATATTCACATCTTATAAACGGGGTTCCCACCCAAAGTTTAGAACTAATGTCAATACTAAATTTAAAATTATACAAAGGAATACATAAATATTAAAAGTCGTAAATATTAAGAATATGTTACCATGATCGACCACACCTTCATATTAATTGTGAGTATAAATCTCAAATGGTACATTGTTATCTTTTCATTGAAAGAAGATGCATGCAATATAACTATTAGAGTCTAATAAATAAAAATATAATTTATAAATACAAAAGTATTGGAAGTTACAAATATTAAGAGTATACTACATTGAAAAGCCACACCCTTATATTAATTGTGAGTACAAATCTTGGATGGTACTTCGTCATTTTTTCATTGAAATAGGTTGCATGCTAAATCATTATTAGAGCCAAACAACAAAAAATATAATCTACAAACATACATAAGATAACATAAATATACTAAGTACTCACACAAATGTAATTTTTCAATAGTCTCCTTGAAATTTTCTCATCTTTTCAGCTATATTTTCTCTGTTATTTCTCTTCCTAGATGCATTCAAATCACATGATTATTTCTCATACATGTCAGATTACCGTAATTTGATAATGATTTTGTAAAACATATTATTTTACATGCACAATTGCAACCTGATGCATCACTGGGTCCGGATTATTTGGGAGCATTTGGATTCCTCGTTTGAGTTGGATCACGAACGGGTCTGATTTTCACATCTCTCAACCTGGGCCTTGCATACCAAAAACTACAAATAAGAGGTCAGTGGACGGCGGGAGATTCCACCGTAAACACTCTAACGTTCAAATTAGAAATTTTTTTAAGGGAATAAAAAGATGCACATGTCAAAGTAAAAATGATGAAAATACAGGAATGTTGGAATGAGGGGGATACTCGAAGGAGGCTAGTGCTCCCTTTGGTGCACCGCTAGGAGTAGCTCACTATCGCCGCCGCAGGGAGGTGGTGGTTCGAGGGAAGAGAGCTGGTTCTTTCTCCTCATTACTTTGAACTCTGGGTACTCGGATTAGGATTTTGATCTCAAATCGCTACTTAGGGCGTTTTACGAAAGTGGGGATTCCTTCTCTCTCAGCTGCTGGAGAGGGCGTTTGTAGGCTCCTTTAAGGAGACTTTTAGGAGTCGGGATCTCCGACAAGGGGCTTACTGGGGCTCGCCGACCGCTGACTACTGGCAGTAGTCGGTGGTGTCAGTTGTCGCCTTTTGAAGGCGTGGAGATCATTGTCGGGTGTGGCCAACGCATGCCTGTTTTACTTCGCTTGGATTAACTAAGAGGCTGCTGGGGCGGCATGTGTTGCGGCTTGTCAGCGTTGACCTTATCTCCCATTGGCCGACATTCTCTGAGCCGACACCTCTTGCGCCGACAGCCTACGGTCGCCTCTGTGGGGTGCGTACGACACTGATTGGCTATGTATATGGGGCGCCCAGTAGGCCTTGCCTCTAAATCTCTTGAGATGTCGTCGCTGGGTTGGGCCCTTATGCTGATCGAACCCATCTTCCGACTGGGCTTCATTGGTTCCAGCCCAGATCCATGATGGACCCATCACTAGTCCCCCATGCCTGGGGACGGCCCATTGCCGAGGCCTGGCATGTCATAGGGGGTCCGGCCGTTGGTTTGCGTGGGCATTCTCGAGATGGGCCAGACTCCGATCCTTAGGAGCGTCGCTCCTCTATGTGAATATGCAGCCTTTTAGAGGCGCTGTAGAGATTTGGTATTCTATTGGAAAGGTTTCATGGTCTAGGATTCGGTTATGCATTAATGGCTTTCCTATTTTCCAATCAACGACCATTGGGTGGCGCACCCCTTTGGAAGCTCGCTAGGCCTTCTGCGCGGCTATAAATTGGGGGGGGGTCCTAGCTAGGGTGACCCAAACTTATCCCTTCGTTGGTGAAGCAATGTGGAGTCCTCGGCTCGTCTTGCACCCTGTGGAGTTCCGCAAGGGAATTGGATGGATTTGTGGGAGACTTGCAGCCGCTTTTGAAGCCTATCATCATACTTCTCTCGTGGATACTTCCTTGTTGTAACGAGGGTGGGTCAGCCACTCTACAATTGTCATGTGCCTTCTCTCCGTCTAGCTAGGGTTCCCAGCTACAAGGGGAGTGTCACGAGGCCAACATGTTGATTCGGGGGTCTCCGTTCCTTCAAAAGAATCCCGTCGCCGTCTCTTGCTGCGACTGGTTGTTTTGCTATGCTGGCTGAAAGAGGAGGTGAGTCTCGGAGTTCCATTAGGCCATAGGCAGGTGTGTCATGGCTCCGGTGGGACTCTTGATGGATGCTTTTCCTTCGCTGTGGCGGAGCCTGTCTTGCCGGGAGAGAGGTATCGATGTCCACTCTGTCTCTTCGGGAGGGGAATTGGCGCCAGGGTAGATGCTTCTAGAATGAGGTGATGCGCATCTTTGCTCTGAGCAGAGCCTTCCCGTAGCACTGCTCTTTTGCTGCTTCTTGTACTTTGCTTTATTTCCTTTTCTTTTATACTTGCGCTGATGCAAACTTTGTACTCTGTAAAGAACACTTCAATGAATAAAAATCATTAATTTTTGCCTTTTATCTCTTGTGTCGTAGAACTTTCTCTTTATTGCTCGAATGGTATGACTAAAGGGCCATAGGGCCCTCTCACCGCCATACATTCTTGATCGCTTGCTTATTTTGAGCGCCCATCAGCTTTTGGTCGCCTTCACCAGTGCCCATCCCTCGAGTCCATACTTGGACCATCGGTGGGATGGTCTGGCGGGAGCCGCTTAGGAGCTTACGTCGTTCGTATCCTATCTTGGATGACTGAATGATACTGATGGAGGGTGTGTCAATCAGGTCACATCTGCGCATTTAATGTGGTGGGAACCGCAGGGCCGTCGCGTCATAATTGTCTTTCTTGAAAAAGCGTGATGCTACAGGGTGTCGCCACGTGGAGGGATTTTGTTGAGCATTGGAATGCCTTTCCTTAGTCAAGTGACATCGTCTCCTTGGGGAAGTTTTTGGCTATTTAAGCACCAATGACTTCTCTAATTTTGGCATCCATTTGCTGCTGTAAGGCACAAAATCTGAGTCTGTGGTCGTCCCCTCTTTCCTTCGGATGTGGTTACAATAATGGAAAATGGGGTGTGCGATATTGCTCTAGGACAGTTAACAAAATCGTCTTCCTTTTCGGGGTATGAGCCCTCCACCGAGGAGTTGCGATGGGGAGAACGAGGGCTAAGAGGCTGCAATGAGGTAGGGCTTACTGCAGCGGCAGCGGAAGGTTGCCACTCGAAGCCTTCAGCGATTGGGCCGAAGAGGCCTTCGATAGCACCGCCGTGCTTTGAATTCGAAGGGGCTTCCACTTCCTCTCGGCGCCAGGAACCTGAGGGAGCTGGTCGGCTGATCCGCCATGCCCAGCGGTCAGCTGAGGTGATTGAGATCCGGGTGCAGGCCGCCATTGCTGACATCGAGCAGAGTCGAGTGCGAGCGGCTTACTTTGAGCAAGCATGGTTGGAGGCAGAGGCAAGGTTGTCACAATTGGCCAACATCAACTCGCAAGCCCAAAGTAGGATCGTTATTCTTCAGGAGGAGCTCAAGCAACGACTATGGGAAGAGCATGTCGTCCACGCGCAGTTGGAGGCTGAGTTGAGATTGAGGATTCGGCCGGATGATCTGGCTCCCATGTTGGAAGGAAGGTTCCAGGAAGGGATTTGATTTAGCCGGAGGATAGCTTCTTTGGCAGTGCCTGGCTTTCGCGTGGGCATCTCAGACTCTCAGAATGCGGGTGCCCGGACGCACTTGGAGTTGACCGAGTTTCTGACTCCCAATCCTACTGAGCCCAGCGAGGGCAGATAGCAACGTATTTTGTGACCACTGGTTGACTTTTATGTAAATAAACTTTATCAATAAAATTTCTTTGTGATAGAGCTGTTCATCAGTTGTGATTTGTTGTATTCGGATGACTTGTGTTGCCCTTTTGGTCTGGATGTCGGATGGATTACCGCTGTCATTTTCAATGGCCGATATCCTCGCATTAATTGCATGGTGTGATAGTTGGGATTTGATAGATGATTGCAGTGCGAGTGGGGGGCTGTCTATCAGGCACCATAATGGGCTGCCTTGGATAAACGTGCCGCGCTCTGTTGAAGGGACGCATGTCATGGCCAAATCCGAGGCGACCCTTACGTTTTCCCGCATAATGTCGCTTGACTTTCTCCTGCATTGCCTATTTAAACGACGCTTCCCCACGCCATTTACACTTTGTGCTTACCTACTTCGAGGATCCATGATGAAAAAGAAAAGCTCTCCTTCCACCATTCGTTAGAAAGTACGTGATATCAAGTCAGTCCTTTCGGTGAGCGCCCTCACCGCTCTGAAGGTTAGCTACCATACCCTGAGCAACTGGGCCTATCTCCTTCCCAGGTATGGGGGAGAGCGAATGCGTCTCCCGAGGGCTTCATTACCATATATGAGCACCACCTAAATGATGGGCTTCGCTTCCCCATGGAACTGGATTTGTAAGGGATCTTCGAGGCGCTCGGCGTTCCTGTGGCACTGCTTCA